>UZAN01047677.1:9673-23144 GCA_900618425.1 Echinostoma caproni | reverse complement strand
CGGTTGTCGTGTTTGTTAGCCCGCGCAAATTACGTTGCGTGTCTAATAAAATACGTCACGCTAATGGCCGGAAGAAATGTTGTTGTGCGCCCTGACGGGTGGGGGGGGGGCGGGGGGCAGGCGGATGAAACAGACCGTTCGCATGTTTGTCTGTGTAGTTTCACGCAATCCGTGGCACACTCTCTTTCGGTTGTTATTGTTGTTGTTGTTGTTGTTGTTGTTGTTGTTACCGTTTTGTTTTGTTTTTTCTATAAAGTCTGGAGCTCTCCCTCAATACCACACAAGTCAGACCCATATTCCGGGACGTTCGCAGTCGGCATGTTTCCTCACAGTTTTCCTGATCCCATTTTAAAAAAGCGGGGACACTATTTGGTCTGATTGTCACTCTAGCTTCCGAGGTCTCTCTCTCTCCGATTTGCCTACAATGGGTATTTGGTATGTGTTTCTCTATGTAATTTAACTCTGCGATTAGGTTGTGCGCTTTCTCGTCTGAAATTGCCTGGAAATTTCCTTCAATATCATAGGCAACTGGTTTGATAACATTCAACAAAAATTTCCTTTGAAATTATTTGAAATTGGATTTCAAAAGCCAACCGAAGAAAAGGGCACTGGTAATTTATACAATCAGAGGTATACATCAAAGGTTCCCCCGTGTATATGAACAAAATCTAGCGCTGTACCTATCTATCCAATGGGATTTTTAGACTATGACCACTAAATCCCTTAACTAAAGATTGGCGATATTTCACATGGAATTCAAAACGAAGGGAGTTGAATAAGCATAGTTGATGACGAAGTTGTTGTAAAATTGATCGCGACAGTCCTGAATTTTTCCTAGGGGAGTTTTCATCCACCCTCTCACTGTATTCCTATAACGATTCGTGTTCCCGGGTTGTTAACGGCTCCTTACCGCCTTATTGGACATGTCTCAACGAAAGGCTCGTCTTGGGCCACACTGGCATAGTAGCGTCAAAATCATCCATTTCACATCACGGTTTCTGTGCTACGTGTATGGGGATCTTGATTGACCTCTCTTTGCCCCCCACCCCTAGTAACTGGTTTTGGTGTTGGCAGCAATCATAGGCACTACTGTAGGTTGTTCATACCGAAATTTAAAAAAAATTGTTATAATCCACTTCTGAAACAGGAAAATCCACAGGAAAGACACGACTGCCACGGAATCACTAAGGTGTCACTATGAAAATATCAAAAGAATGGAGTACCAGAGTAGCAGAGAAGTATGTTTGTATTGTTACACCTCATGTCGGGTTGGGGCGCATGATCCGCTTTCAACGCCCTTCGCCATCTCCAGTGAAGACGGCATAGACGGCATTGAGGATGTGCTACAAAATGCTTTGTCCGATCTAGCAAACGGTGGAGTTAGAGTGGGATGCGCACAAAATCTAGAACAATCACGCATACGAGAACTGCGCTTAGACGTCCCAGTCAAAAGGCGTCCTTGACATTTCGCTTTCGCGATCCAATCGAACCAATCGGGCTTAGCCTGGCTGGAATGTTATGAGCGTGCGTATGGCCTGCCTTGAATGCCTGCGCGATCTGGAGGGTTGTTTAAGCTCCGTCCGTCAGGTACAAAAATGAAGCTCTGGCAAGAAGCTGCGAAACAGTAATGGAAATTTTGCAGTAAAATCGTGCAAGTATTATTGCTCAAAATTGAACACTAAGAAGGGTTACCCGCCATGCACCAGGGGTTATCGCACGGGAAACCGATGACCGCTTAGATGAGCGCAAACGACTAGTCTGCTTGTGCTCTCTCTTCCAAGAACGGAAACATCCGCCAATCGGATAAATTTGAGCCGTTTGAATTCTATTCCCAACAAGGTGACTGCCCGGGAGGTGGGTGGTTGGGGAGGTACCGTGGTGTTCATACTGAGGATTCGAAAAGTTTTCCTTCTGTTCCAGTTAGAAGAATGAGAAAGCGGTCGAGAATAGAACACGATTTTATAAAGGAAAAGCAGTCGCCCGTTTTCCTCTGGATCTTCTGAGACTACATCCAAATCTGATTCAGCCCAAAAAAGTCAGTTGGAGTAGGAGAATTAAAAATGACTTTTGGCTAGCAGTTGAAAATCCACAGAGCCTCTGTAAGGATTGTATTAGTCGTAGTAGTACGTATGGAATTCGGAATACAAACAACGCAATAGGAATCATCGGACACTAGTCAAGGATTAGCTGTCACGGACTGGATCACAGAAGCATTGGATAGCAATGGCACGAGCTCGCAATATCCCAGGTGAACAAGACGAGAGGAAAAAGCCACGCGAATAGTAGTGCGTATTTCGTTTATTGAAAGAAATGAGGGCGATTAAGTAATAAGTGCCAAAGAAGGTTATTGGTTATCTAGGCTTCCACTAATCGGATTTCAATACTGAGTGCATAATCTTGCTTCTGCTTGCACTGTCTCGGATTGGCTGGCACGATCCACCAATGGCGTGTAGTCAGAAGCCGTACGTGTGTCATTGACGTCAGCATTCAAATTTGATTGATCGCACGTGTCCGAAAACTGTGACGCGCCGGTCCAGGGTAGGCGTCAACTCGTAGGTCTGAATTACTATAGCCACGTAATCCAAAATCAAATGAACTGAAAATTTTACGAACGGATTTGGGTCATTAAATCCAAATCACTCACCGTGGTTCGAGTACTACTGCTCCACAGGCCAGTGTGATGGTGATCTACGTAGCTGGATACCCGCTATCCATAGGTTTATGAGTAGATTCATAGTGTTTGACTCTTTCCAGATTCAGTCATTGCTCATCGCGCAGACACCCAAGATCAGGTAACCAGGATATTTTCTTCGAGGTTAAGTGGCGTGTTTTGTGGTCAACCAAAAATCGGACAAAAGTCTCACTGATGACTCCAAATCGTTCTCACGTGTCTTGGGGGCTCAGACAGCAAAACGTGTAGTTACGTTTATATTATCCCCAAGACAATCAGACGTCCGACCAGACGAACAGAGACTGATTGGATTAACCGATCTTCTCCAACAGCAAAAAATAAGTCTGCATACATATTTGCAGACGTGTCCACAGGGACTCCAGTCATCGCGAACTGAATTCCTAATAATTTGGTCACTATGCCATCGGGATCGTTGAGGCCTTCGCTGGTTAACGGGGGAGGGTGGTGTGATGGTGGTGGTTGGCGGGTGACAATCAGTACGCAATCGTCGAACTACTTACTGTCCGGGGTCCACTGCAAAATTATCGCCTGAAGGTATGCGTACACACACGATCACACGAAGATGGGGAGCGAACGAGGATAAGTCACGCTTGTATGTACATAATGACCGCCTGGTAGATGTCGGATCACGTGTTTAAGTTTATAATCATTACTGAATCTCACCGGACTGTGAGAAACGCACCAGACGGGAGACTGCGGATTGTTCCTTCTGGAAACGCTTGATCTGTTTCAAGCTTAATACATAATCAAATCAAGCAGGTAGAAGTGTGTGTGTGTGTGTGTGTGTACTTTACCGGTACCGATGGGTTGGTTGCACTGAAATATCGAAGAAAAACAGTTTGACATAAACAATCGGCTGCTTCCCACCGTTCTTGCTGAGGTTGAATCGAATTAGGGAGAAGACGTTCTTCTATCATTTGATTAGCAAACCAGTTTGATTCCTAAACTACCTATGTTCGTGTACTTATCAGCGAATTGACCATTAGCATCAGACTGGCTGATGCAAAATAATTTGAAATCGTTTCCAAAATTTCCGGCCTTGTACTTATTTCTGCTCGCATCCATCTCATTTTTCAAAATAACTTCCGAACTTACGAGAGCTCAGTTGCACTAGCAATGGTTCTCTAATTCTTGGTTGAGCTTGCCCCATTTCTGAAATCAACTTATCCACTTTACCGTTGCCAAAAGAATTCGTTTTTTCCTAGTTCAATGTATACTCGAACTCGGGGTTTGCACACCACAGTCATCCATTACTCTTCCTCCTTCATCAGATAAAGAATTCCCGGATAAATAAAGTGTATCAGAACATGTACGGAAGAAACAAACTCTCAAGGAATAAGACACATACAAAACACAAAAATCATACATAGACATAAGTGACTGTAAATTCGCATGAACTACACTACAGGAAGTGTCTAATGTCATTGATGCTCGCAGTCGTCTGTACGGTTCAAGTGTACAGCTTCCCTGTCTCAACGCGAAGTTTTAGGGTTCAATCCCCGTCAGGAAAGCACCATATGAGCACTGCTGACTAGTCTCTACAAAAATAAATGAGCAATCTGGCGGTTTTTTGAAAACCAATAAACAAAGATCTCTGTCGCAAATAAATAAGCGAATTGTTTTGAATGCTCGATTCACGTATACCATTTTCATTTAAACTGCGATTTTTCGCGTGTGTCACATAGCAAATCCGTAGAACTTTGATGTTACGTTAAGATATTCAACTTCCCAGCTTTTTAAAATCTATGATGTTTATCTGTTACATATGCCCGATCGCTTATCGTTGTGTTTACCGGACAAAACATTTTCGATCGCGTGGTTACCGCGACTCTAATCACGCATATCCTTTATCTGTGCCTATCTGTTCCATCAGTCAATCACATGACCGCTGAATGAGCCCAACGAGCCATCTGATTGATTTTGTGTGACCGTTTGAATTTTTTGTCAGATGCAGTGCGCGCTGCATATGAGTGGGCGATTCGATTATATGCGTAATACGTGTATAAAATGATATCACATGACCGTTAAATAAATTCATCAATGTCCTGAACGCATTTCAAATCCGTACGGCTCATAGTGTGCACAATCACGTGAAGAATGATAGGAGCAGCTTTTGCTAACTGATCGGAGGGGGGAGCATTAAACCATGCATGAGGGACCAGGATCACCAATCAGAACGAACAAAACCTATTTAAGTGTATCGATGCCTGATTGACACTCCACTCGTGACTAATACATTCAATCACGCATTTTTTTTATATCTGTCGGAAAGGTGAACACCTTTTGCTAATTGCCATTTTCAACAATAATGTTTTATTTGTCCAATATAATGCCTCTTTTGGCATCCAGGATGCATTGCGTTACTTGAATGACAGAGTTTATAAACTTGATGTTGGGAAACTGTGATATTTACAGCGAAAAATCAAATGAAATCAATGTTTTTTTAATCAAATGAATAGGCGAAATGACTGTGCACATACGAGGGGATAACAGCTGCGCATGTCACTTCTCCCGCTGTCCACTGAACTATCTTCATAGTGTTACCAAAGTGATTCGGATCCAACGCTATAGACCGACGAGGAAATAAAAACACGAACAGAACGATGAAAGGTCCGCACGGAAGCCTTCTCTTACCCGTCTAGAAAACATCTGGATATCATTCGAATGCTAGTAACTAGTTCCGTTCAAATATACCACAGTCACTGTTGGAAAATGGAGCAGATTTGTAAACCATTACATTGAATTCGATTCAGTAAAGCTCAGAGAGAAATCCCGGAGATGGGGTAAATATTATTTCCTCAGTTCAGTAGAAGCACAAAACCTAAATTAAAAATCGAAGAATACGACTTCTGATATCCGGAATTGCTCTTTCTCAACCCCCGCCGCCAATCTCCAAACCCTCTATCATTCACACACACACACACACACACACACACACACTAATCTGCCCGTACAGAACTGGCAAGACTATCACTTCCGATGGGATCCGATGGATTATGGAAACGTGACCGTTATCAATCTGCCGTATGCCGCGGTTTGGAGGCCAGACATACTTTTGTATAATTGGTAAGTTTCCAATTCGCCATTGTAACTAGGGCAACAAAATGCAGTTATGGTTACGGAACTAATTGATTTGGTACAATGGTCGATTGTGGTCAGCCCTGCGTAACTCAAATCGTGAATCTTGAGTTTGGGGAGGGGGCGGTCAAAGTCCTCCCCCAACGTTCCCTTTTCTAAGGGACAACACTGGCAACCAACACGTTGAGCAAACGGCTCGAGTGAAGTTAAATCAATCTTTTTGCTCATGTAGTTCACGCGAATTCACTGTAACCAGAGTCGATCAATCAGTGCTAACCATGTGCACCGTCTGATGTACTTGAAGTCTTGTGAATTTCACCGGAAACATGCCGAAATAAGGTCAATGCAATGTGGTGATGTGCGCAGGTATGTTGGATCATGACTTTTGTGCATCCACGCGAGTGCAAAAAGGTCAACAAAAACCAGAGGTCTTTGAAGAATGGTTTATGGTTGTTCCTTGAAAACCCTGGTTGGTTTCGACTGAAACTGTATGTGGTTTTAAGCCAATCTGAACGACAGGATTTTGATGCCTGACAAAAACAAACTAGGAAAGAACATCAACACCTTGAACCCATAGTTATATAAATACTATGTACAAAACAAATTCATTGGTCAGCCAAGCCTGTATCAATCGCGTTCTAGTATTTCTGGCGTCGTTTAGCTTCTGTCTGGGCCACGCGGTTTTCTAATTGGTTGATATAACGGGACTATGGTTTGTAGCCCGAAAGCTGTGGCACGTATGTGCCTTGCTGACGTCACTCGGAAAGCTTAATTGATCGCGGTTGTCCTAAAACTGTAACGCATCGCTCCAGGGTATGCGTCATCTCGTAGGCCAGGATCACAACAACTCTCCTCGCTCAAATAAGCCTCATAGATCTGACTTGCTCTTATTGCTTGGTCTTCAAACCGCCAACGGAGTATTCTCCTCATTAGATGTTCCGGCAGTATGGGACATCGGCCTTTAGTCTTCCGTATCTGGTAACGACGTACCTTCCTGGATTTCTTCTATAGGGTCCTCAACCTAAGTAGGAATCTCATTGAAATGAATGTGCTCGACGTGGCATCGAAGAATTATCGTGTCTGTCAGGTCTGTGTTATCCACCAAAGCTTTTGGTAATCTTTCGTGTGATAATTCCTTTCGCCGGTCTCAGATCGTTTTCTTGGAAGTACACGACGTCACTTGAATCCACGCATCGCAGTGAAGACCGTAAGCTTCTGGCTTTGAACAGTTTTGCTGGGCTCTNNTGGTGGTAGCATGTGCGGCATTCCGGTATTGCAACAGGAAGTTGTCTAGGAGTATCTACAACTCTGAGATCGTGCTTGGGTTTGCAGAGGAAAAGGCACTTTTGATCGTTTTCACCAAATTTTCCGCTGCACCGTTTGAGCAAGGATGACGTGGTGATTTGAGCAGATGTCGGCAACCATTACTGTCCAGTCACATTTTCATCTCCGCAGCGCAGAATGGAGATCCATTGTCAGTCACCAATACTTGTGGGACTCCTTCTCGACTAAGACACTTGCTTAGANCGCAATAAAAACAATGTAGTTGGTGTTCTGGTTAGAAATACTTCCGGCCACTTTGAGTACGAGTCGATGAGTACCAGTGCGTGATAATGACCGAGAAACAGACCACAGAATTCGACGTGCACTCTTTGCCAAGGGATATAGCTTTCTGGCTATGATACCGATTTCTTCAGCCTTGACTTCTGCTTGTGTAGGCACACTTCGCAGTTCTTAGCGGTTTAACCGAGGTAATCATCTAGGCCGAGCCACCAACCCATTTTTCGTGCCAACGGCTTCATCTTCTCCACTCGTAAGTGGCTCTTGTGCAGATCTTCTTGTACTTCCTTGCGTAACGGAGGTGGAATTCTCAGTCGATCGTCGTGGCATAATATTGCATCAGGTTGAACATTGATTTCTTCCCGATGAATGCAGAATGTTGGGAATCTCCGCTTTCGGTCTGAGAGCCAACCTTTCGATAGGGCTGATATGATCTCTGGGTAGTATCGCTTGGTAAATCTGCGCAACTCTTCGTGTGACACCGGGGCAACCGTAGCAATGAAATGGTACCTCTTGGCCGCCGAGAATTCGGACCACCGGGAAAGGGAATCGTCTTGAGGAATTGTTTGACCTGGACTGGTGCAGTTGTAGATAGCCAGTGCAATGCTCCATTGCTGAATCATCGCCGCTATCGGTTTGGAAATAGACTTTTATGGATTGAACAGGTACTGCAGTGCTTGGTGATCGGTTACCATGGTGAAACGCAGTC
The DNA here is from genome assembly GCA_900618425.1 of Echinostoma caproni. Lineage (NCBI taxonomy): Eukaryota > Metazoa > Platyhelminthes > Trematoda > Plagiorchiida > Echinostomatidae > Echinostoma > Echinostoma caproni. The sequence goes on along the minus strand of UZAN01047677.1, from coordinate 15,105 downwards.
CAAACGAGTATTTGTGCCGGCGTCGGACAGCCCAATTTATAGGCAATGCTTCCTTCTGCATCTGCGAATATCCTCGTTTTGTCGTGTTCAATAAGCGAGAGATGCACCCAATCGGCACCAACGCCAACATCTGATGCGTCTGTAATCAACGTTGGATGTTTCGTCGGAGAAAAAGAGGCAATACTAGTCGTTCCATTATCATCTGAATGATTTCGCGCACAGTTTGTTCACACTCAGGGGTCCACTTCCATTCTGCTGTCGACTGAGCTGCAAACAGCGGTTAGTCCTTCGCGGCGAAGTTCGGGATGAAACGTGCGTAGTACTGGGGGCATTCCATGATGAACCTCAGCTGTTGTTGGTCTTTCGATGATCCCAGTTCATTCACGGGACGAAAGCGACCATGATCAGGACTATTGCTTTTCGAATCAAATGCAGAACCCAAAAATTCCAATTATGCGGAACTGAATGTGGCCGGAATTGACACATTCTTTTGAACAAAACGTCGTCCTGCTCGGTCTTCGTTATAACAAACACACGAACACCTTCCGGATATACCAACATACCATCAAGTTCACGAATGACTTTTCAGTGGCTGCCTGGAATAAGCCTGATGAAGTATTTAGACCCAACAGCAAGATGATACAGTCCCCACGGTGTGTTGCTGGTAGTGAATTGTTAGAATGTTGGAACGAGAGGATTTTAAAGACGTGCGTCTGCCAAGCCGTTCTTTTTAAACATGTGCTGCCATGTGATGGGTACGTGAAATCTTCGGGTTCCAGGGTGATGGCGACACACATTCTCAACCGAAAGTTCAGGATCAGCCGACAGTCACATCAAATTCATGGTGTTTTACCATCACCTTTTATGGTTACCATAGTTGGTGTTGCCCACGAGATTGAAATGAGACGAGTGATGATACCGTCACACTGCATTTTCTCGATGGCCTTCAATATACCTTCACGTTGACCATATGAGATTACACGCCGTTTCATGAAGATCTGTTCACCGTCAGCATCCAATTTGGCCCGCTGAACGTCCATGGCTATGTCGACAATGGAATTTGCGTTTCGTGTTCGACTGTAGTGTCACACCTTTGTATGGGAGTTGAGCACAGGAATGAGCATAGGAATTGACTTTCGGGTTGTAGGGAATGCACAAGGCTTGTGTCATTTTCGCCTGAAGGCTGTGCTAGATTGCAGCAGAGTTGTTTGCAAACTCTCCGGATTTGGCCAGCTTTTCCGCACGCATGACACTTGGCATTGCGGAATCGATACGTAGATCGTAGGTGGTAAGCTCCACATGATAGGCATGGGGAGATGGGGTACTCGTTGTCAGAAGTGTCACACTGTGGCTTGGATTCATGTTTGGCCACTGGAGATCGAACTGATTTATGTTTGTGCTGTTGGAGTAAAGTGACCGCTTCGCTGGAAGTTGCTTGCGTCAGATCATCGTGCTTTTCACAGATCTCGCTTGCCTCTGCGAACGTCAGAGCCTTTTTTCGAGCAATATCCGTAGCAGTGTCAAATTGTTTATACCTGACACCAAGCGGTCACACAGCTGTTCCTCCAGACGATCGCTGTATTTGTAACGTGATGCCTGTTAGTTTCTTCAGCTGGAGGATGAAGTCGCGACAAGTTATGTTTTTGGCACGTACCACAGAATTGAATTTAGCCCGTTCGTCTTCCTAGAAATTAGTGAGCAGCAGGGGATCAAGTAAAAACCGCTTCAAGTAATCGTATTGAAGTTACACCGGAGCCTCATGGAATGCCAGGTTCTCAGGCAGGGAATAGAGGTCACGGCTGCCAGCAGTGAGAAATCGAGCTGATTGGTTCTGCGCGATACAGCTCGAACCGCTCCTCCATTCATCAATCTCGGACTGACCAGCATGCAGGTTCAGTTGGTAGGTACATTACGCTACGCTAAATTGTCGTAGTCGAAGTAGGCACAGATTACGAATCACGAATTACGAACTGACTTGACTTGACTTGACTTAACTGGAAATATTGAATCGCACTATTCGGTATCCAAGTGTCCACCTATCGCCTGGTTGTATTCTTGACGTCATACACCTATTTGGACCGCACGAATTCTTATTCGTAGACACGATTCTCCTGTGTCTCGTTGTCTAGAAACTTTAACGCGCATGCGTTTGACTGGCATTGTCCCGTAGGCCACCACAACTATCCAACTAGGCCACTCAATCATCCTATTTCAAAGCTGTGAAACTCGTGTATCAACCCTGAGACATCGACGGGAAGAAATTGATTTTCGCCTTTGAATTGCTTAAACCACTGGACTTTTTATGTGCTCAGTGCAACATAATCAAGAACCGTGGGCGCAGATGAAGTTGGATTTTAAGACCAAACATACCTAGCGGTGAGTCGAGGTCTGTTAACAAAAAAAGCCACGCAACACAAACGATATGGGTTGAACTCTCTTCTGATCAAAGAGGTGAATGATGTGTCGAGATTCATAACGCCTCCGAGAATGCTAGGGGTTTCGAATTTTCATAACCGGGTGATATCCAGGTCAACTTTATGACCGGTATTTGTGAATTGTTTCCTAGTCGAGAAAGCCATGTTTGCCTTCCTCGGGTGTATTGACACAATCAATTGCGTCATTGATTCGGCACTGAGTCAAACAGCGGTTCGCCATGTCGACATATGTAACTCACATTAAACGTACGTGATTCATTCAGTCCATTAAAGCTAATTGATTGGGTTTTTTTAAGTTTGACGTGCGTGCGCTCGTAACTCTACTGTTTCACACTTTCATTTCGAGGCTGGTGTCAATCGGGGTTTGATTTGGCTAAATAAACAAATATCTTTAAATGGCGAGAACCATATTCATTAATTCCAATACAACGATCAGTGCTGGTCAACCTTCGATCGAAGATTTACGATGGTGAGCCATTTTTCGTAGAATAAAAGTTTCCCACTCCCTGCAGCTTTAGACTTTCATTCACGCCCCAAATCCACCGTTTTTGTCCAATAAATTGATCATTTACAAACACACTGGTTGTCCGTAACGATTGATGGACTGGCTGCCGTTGGAAACACAACTTCCTTCTATCCTTGTGAATTGGATTGAACGAGCTGAATAGTTTTCACTTTGTCACACTGTGTAATCATCGTAATGTTTGGTGGCTACCCAAACGATGTTCACCCCGAATCAGCAAACCTCCGATAGAAGTGTAAACAAGAACAGTATAGCCGGGATATGTTAAGTGTATATATGTATAGTATATGTAGTATATGTAAGCACAGACCACGATCCCGATTAGGTGATTGTTTCCGCTGAGTTTTTTCCCCGGTACGTCACATAGAGATGAACCGTATCATGCAGATCTGAAGCATGCCTGTCAGGATTTGATGAGTCAACAACCATAAATTATTTTGTTCCGTCTACTCATAGTGCGGATGAGAAATTCGATCGCACCTTTCCCACCAATGTGATCATGCGACACGATGGCAAGGTGCAATGGATGCCGCCGGGGCTGTTCAAATCTACGTGTAACATTGATATCTCTTGGTTCCCGTTTGATGTCCAAGTGAGTGAAACGGTATTTTGGGAAATGTTGGCAGTGAGTTCCGTACGTACTACATTGGCCACTCTAAGCTAACGTTCACTTGGCATCTTTTCACTGACACGGGTTTTCGAGGAGTTTAGGAATATCTAGGATTTGGCAAATATTTTTCTCTGCGTGTGATTAGTTTCTTTTTTCGAACGCACCGATGTCACCATTTTAACAATTTGCACTGTAAAGTAGGACGGGACAAAAATGAACGCTTCCGGTCGATCATTTAAGGCCAAAAAGAGTACGTGTAGTAGTCGAAGCAGATACAGATTACGAATCACGAATCACGGAGACCAATGAAACACTTAATCACACTAGCTTTTTTGCACTGGAATCTCCCGTCACCAAGAGATGCAAGAAAAAGAACACAGAAGTAGCTGTTCGTTTTTTGAAACAAATCCAGTGGATTAAATAACATTGCAAAGGAAGTCTATTGGTCATACAGGTATCCACCAATCGCCTGCTTACATTCTTGACTTCATACAACTTCTGTCTGGACCACACAACTTCTGATTGGTGGGCACGATTCGCCTGCGGTTCTCTATCCAGAAACTGTAACGCCTCACTCCGTGACCGGCTTCATCCCGTAAACTAGGATCGCCACAGTAGGTTACCGTGCAATTGAAGAACCTATATATGTTCGAAGTCAATAGCTAGTATACATATAATTTACCTGCAATATGTCCACAAAATTGCCCCCCAATATGTCTTTGAATGTCCAAAACTATGTTCCTCCAGGCTGATTGCATAACATTTCATTGAGTACTGATAACTGAAATGTTACCACTTGTTCACATCCTATTAATAAAGAAATACTGGATTGTGGCTCCTTCTGAACGTTTGACAGACTGGATTCAAACCCGCATCCTACGGATCCAGTAGATAATGCCATCTGAAAATAAGACATCGGCCCATCCTCTAAGGAGTGAAATTAGTGTACTGATATTAATCTGAGATAACACACTATGGCGAATTTTGCCACAAACTCCTAGTTCACATCTCAAGAAATCGGCTTCAGACAGACCAACATCAAAGAACCATTAAGATGATTCGTGTGTGGTGTTTTGTGTATCAAGCCTTGCCGTACCCGATCTCAAATGACAGAGTAATAACTTGATGAGTGGCTGGACGAAATAATCGATAAAACCACACCATCAAGGTCGCTTCCGGTGAGGAACACACAGGGCTAATATCGTGTGGAGTGATGGGGCTACCCTCGGATTACACATACCATGGATGGCAGAATGAGAGTCTCGATGTCGACCTATGACTAATTCTAAATAAATTAAGATAGCAATTGGATATTTGAATTCATGACCTGATCGGAAAATCGTGTTTATCGTCCAAGATCACAACACTCAAGGACAGGGATGTCAAGGCGCTTAGGACTAAAAATTGTACCAGAGCATTCGCCAAATACCGTGATCTACGAGATCGCCAAATCTTCTTTCCGTAGAGCACGTGATTAGTTCCGATTGAGTCGGGTTCTCTTCTACTACCAACCGATTTACACCGGAAACAAATACTACTTCGAACAGGCAAGTCAGAAGACAAACACTCTCATCGGTAGCGTACGTGTAACATCGCACTATCCTGGCTGATATTTTCATGGGTATGATTGAAGCACAGCTGGACGAGGCAATCAAGGGAACATTTTTCTACAAAAGATACGTGGATGACGTGCTCATCATCTTCAATCACCCTCACGATATGGCTGTATTGCTGGATGAATTCAATGCAGCACACCCCAAATTGAAATTTACCTGTGAAGTAAAGGAGGCAAACTCGTTAGCTTTCCTTGATGTCCTAATAACCCGTAGAACGATCTATCTTCCGCAAGAAGACTTGGTCCGAT
>UZAN01047674.1:1874-14757 GCA_900618425.1 Echinostoma caproni | reverse complement strand
CATGTAGCCCAGTTATATATGTATTCTCACCGCTATCCAGATCTCAGTGTTCCCGCGTGCGAAATATGATTACATCTGTTAAAATACATTGTTGCACATCTTTTAACAGACTATCAGGTGATCAACCGAACGTGTCATGCAACCTATTTTGAGCCGACACTCAAATGTTGGATACTTCTTATCCCATGTGAATAACGGATAACCGGCATTCACTTTCATTGTCCAACAGTCCAGTTAGGGACAAAATCCACCGGCTTATCAATGTCTTGAAGAGGGTTTTTATACAGTTCCATTGAGCAATGTGAATATACAAGGGGATAGGCTTCCATACTAAAACACGAAGTGACATCCGTCTTGTTCCACACCGCACCCAGACGACGCTAACCAAAAACCTACCAGCGCTCCAGTTTCTGGATATTGGGGCACGGACCAACAGTATCGATGATTCAACAGCCATACAGTTCAAACAAAAGCCGTGTGACTCAAAGAACAAGAACGGTGATTGGTTGATATCCGTTTGACCAATGATATTACTATTTACACATTTAATCCCATCGATTTCTTTCAATAATCGAACACCTACTGCTTTGACCTTTTTTCTTCATCTCGGTGACAGGAGATTCCACACTGCAATTGCTAGTGCAATTCTGTGTTTCACTTGCGTCCGTGGTTAGTGATTCGTAATCCGTCAAATACTACATAAATTCTATAGACAATCGTACAAGACCGAGTTAACGAGAAGAAAGTTTACTGATGCTGATGCTATTTCATTAAATGCTTTGTAAACTACTGCAACACAGCCGTCTGAACCTTTTCGGTCTTGTTCTGTTGTGTCGCCCGCCTCCCTCCCCAACGAGCATTCAAGAAGAGTCTTGTACCTAGCAATGTGTTCCGAGAATGGCCACTTGAGGGCATGCATCATCGCAGGCAAGAAACTTCTACAGCTTTTGGTCCTGAATCGAGCACATGACCTTCGAGGATGCAATCAGTCTCTCTCTTCCGGTTGTCCCACTGAAAGCTGCTCACGAACAATCATCGGCATAGACATCGGTGAAGTTAAATCATCTTCAGGCAAGAGTCAAATGCATATTATTAACAAAGTTTACATCTCGATATGCGCTTAAAATTGTGAGAACAGTTCTAGGTTCTAGATAGACAACTAGAATACGCACAACGTCTACCTCTGTACGCCAACCCGAATCTGATCTACCAATTCCACTGTAGGTGCGGAGCGACCTAAGTGAGCAGAACAGAGCAACATTTACGTAACCGGGTGGCTGAACATATTCCTAAATGGGTCCAAAGTCAGATGACGCAATCTGGGTCAAGTCCGCGGCACAGAAACACCGATCGAAACTACAAGACTCTGTCATGAGCCATAGCTCGACATCTTCTGATGACACAGCACCGGATTGACCTAAGCATGGCGTTTCGGATTATCTAAAAGCCACGAATCGAAAGATTGCTAAGGTTTGCTGAAGCGATTGCTATCAGTTGATGGAAGCCCCTCCCCCGTGGTGTCAACAAAAAGGACTTTATGTTGGTCTATCTTTACCCTGGTGACATAGTCCTTTTGCCCCACCCCTTTCATGTTTGTCTGTTTCACTGTTGCTATGCTGTCTCTATATGAATATTGTGTTTTCTGCAGTATGCATCATGTTGAGATGCAGCGAAATCGTCCTGGACATAAATCGTGCAGTATTGCAATATGGCCTTATCTTTTGAAATTGATCTCGGGAAAGACTTACTTCAGTTCGATAGACAGTTGATCTTGATTATTTTTCGGATGAAAATTTTTACTCAATTTTTATAGGCAGTACGTACACTGCGTGACCTGCACATTTTTACTTCAGATTTCCGCTTCTGTGTACTCGGGTAAAACTATAGCTGGTCACATTTTTCTTGCTGTGAGACATGAGAAATTTTGGAACAGGAATGTGCTGTTTGGTTATTTAGATCAGGAAATGCAAAAATAAGGTAGAACAATTATAGAACCCTGTATCGTGGTGCCCTCTTGTTTCGGGAAATTCCTCAAACTCCGGCGAACCATCAGGCCTGACAATGAGATGATTAGTTCAGTCCGCAGACTTAACGACCGGAATCACATCGAAGTTTGATATCCACCCGATTTGTCAAGTTCCTGTCAGTATGCTTCGTGTGCAGCTGTAAATCTAATGAAAGTCACACTGAACCTTGTGTGTACAATGTAACAGAGTTTGCGAGTGACGAGCAGTATCTACAAGGTGGAATTCATTTTTGTTGCATAAAATCGTCAAACGACGCAAGGGACCTGGAACGACAAATGTGATGTATAAAGCGTTCTATACGCACAGGAATGAACGGCTTGTTCAAAGATCCCCATTATCGGACTGAGGGCGAGTAAATCTTCTACGTTATAGTAACACACGCCGTTCCCTCGTGAAGACGTCAACAGTCTCGATCAGAGTCGCTATAAAGAAAGATTCAAAGTTATGTTATGTTGACCAAGTTGTAGTAATCGATGTTGTTACGGATTACGAATCACAAATCACGGATGCAATTGAAACTCCAAATCGCACTGACACTTGCACGCTGGGATCTCCCGTCACCCACACGCAAGAAAAAGGTCCACAGAAGTTACAGTTCGTTTATTGAGAGAAATCGATGAGATTAAATTACATGTGCAACGGAGGTTTAGTGCTTATCCAAGTATCCACCAATGGTCTGCTTCTATTCTTGACGTCATACAGCTTCTGTTTGGACCGCACGGCTTCTGATTGGTCGGCACGATTGGCCTGTGATTCGTTGTCCAGAAACTGTAACACGTCGCTTCCTGATTGGCGTTATCCCGTAGGCTAGGTTCACCACAAAAATATCGTAAAAAACAAATAGGTACATTCCTTTGATACCGCTGAGTAAAGAACAACGATTACCACGAACTAAAATACATGTGATCTGACCACGCATGAAGAATAATGCTCATGTGAATAATGCAGAAGAAAGAATTCAGATGGACTCTAAATTTTGGGAATTCTAAATGGCCTGAAACCAGAAAAAAAGAACTGCTGTTCAGTCAAAGAAACATCGCCAACAACTAACTGAACATTTGGGAATTTTTCTCTTGCCAACAGCGAAATTGAGTCATACTAATTTGAGGGGAGCGGGCATGGAAGTTGCCATTGCAGGTTTCAGCACGATCACACAGCTTTTTGAGCCACAATGTTATCATCTGAGGCAGAATATATGATCTGCTTCTTCTTTGAGATTGACTTCATGCGGTGGCCAGTCCGCAGCTTGAATCTTAAACCGACTTCGAATATGTGGAGCTTGTTCATTCGCCCCCGTCAGGTGTACACACGTTCCAAGGTTTTTGATTCAGCGAGTCCAAAAGTGACCACCTCGAGCAAGAATGAATGGATAATCATCCGGCCCTAATCACATGTCCACGTATTTAAGTGATTTTAAGCAGCAACTGTAAGAGCTAAACTGAGGAATTTCCTCATCCTATATCACCTCGACCGCGTGACTTTCCGAATTTCCTGTTCTACTTAGCCAAGGCGGAGATTCCTAATCTGAACTATGCTATGCCACAGTGAACTGTGAATTCATCTGTTCTGACCAGAAATGGTCTCCGAGATAATGTACGTGTGTGTGTGTGTATGCGCATAGGGACGCTTGTCGTGATACAAAGTACCGACCTTATGTTTTATTTTGGGAAGGAGATCTTGCTCCAGAGGGTATATGAATATTTCTCAAAAACGATGAACTACAGGGGACAGGTCATCAACGGTGCCCTTGCAAGTTGCAACAACAATGCCTCATCAAATCGCTAGATTTCTGATTGACTGACTAAATAATTGATCGATAACAATATAAATTCGCATTTATTTCTACCACTCTTTTTTCCGATAGATGCCATGGCGTTTTGAAAACAACTAAGCAAAACATGACTGGATTTTTTCAATGAATATCCTCGATTTCACGTGATTTCGAAAGTGTAATCCCATCCAAGATCAATTCGTCGATAACATTGTAAGTAGACATAGTCTCCAAAGCTGCTGGGAATTTATAAGGCAGACTAACCTATAAGTAATTGGGCCACATCGCTTGGAGGTTGTGTGGAGAACGAATACCAGTCGTTATTGGGTTGTAATGCGAATTTTCACTTTGAGACTCATTTGTGTGGTATTAGTCACTCATACAAATTGGTTCGTTTCTGCCGGCTTGACTTCGGAATGTGTGCCTATTGCTCCTCAAGTCAATTCAAGTGTGGTGAACGTAGCCTCCAAGATAACGCCAGCCATGGAGCGACGCGTTACGGTTTCTGGACAACGAACCACAGTCCAATCGTGCCGACCAATCAGAAGTTGTGCTGTCCAAACAGAAGCTGTGTGAGAATACAAGAGAATACAAGCAAGCCATTGGTGGATGCACGTATAACCAGTAAACTTCTTTTGCACATATCATTTAATCCCGTTTATTCCTTTCAATAAGCCTACTTCGACTACTACATTAAGGTAAGTCAAGTTAAACTTCATGCACCCAGTTACATGCATTTCTAACACTTTCGACAAGTTACAGTGAAGAAAACGCTAAGCATTAAAAAACGAAATTATACAATTATTAAATGAAAAATAAATGAATATGATAAAATTTTAGTGTGACAAGTGATTTTCCAAGTCAGTAATGATATTTGATCGGTTTACTGAGATACGAGCTAAATTAAGGATGCTGCTGCTTTTGTACGTGATGATACGTGCACCAAGAATCTTAAATTTGGAACGCGTATTCGGATGAGACACCGATTTGTTGAGATGGGCTTGCTAGCAGTGTTCTTCACTTTACAGTGGATGACTGATAAATCTATCACATGAATCAATATGATTGTTTACAATTTCGTTGACCAAACGATCTTCTGTACCGGGAAAGGAGTTTAAGAGATCTGGAAATCCAATAATCTGTCTCATTGACGCTGGGAAGTAGTTACCAGGGTACAGCACAATTGGTACGGAAGAGTGCAGGCGGACACACATTTCAGAATTACATTTCGGGGAACGCCGAGCTTTCGAAGCCTAAAAGCGTAGAAGGATAGCCTACGAACCCTAATGTTAATGTTGTCAACATGTTTTGATCAAGAAGGGTTATGTGACAAAATAACTGCAACGTATTTGACAGAGCCAGCTTTGAGGATGATATTATCGTGAACAGCAATTACAGAAGAGTTTGACAATGACTATCTGTCTTGAGGCTAAAATAAGGGCATCCGAATATTTATCTTCAATGTTGGTCAAAGATGAGGGGGGGGGGCAGGCGTAATAAAAGTTTGAATTAGATAATCTTGAAGTTGGCGGAAACAGTCAGGAGCAGTCGAGCGACATTCAACCACCACATCATCAGAATACTTGCACGCGATGAAGTGAGGAGGGAGGTAAAAGTTGGTAATGTGCAGTGAAAAAATGGAGACAAAATAGCACCTCAAAAATCTTCAGAGTAATCAAAAACAAAAATTAAACAGACGATGTCAGACCGTTTATCCAGTAAGGATGAAACGGAGTTGTTGTATCCGGTATGAGTCAGTAAGTACGCAAGTAGCGAATTAAGTAGTAATTATATTTCCAGTATGTAAACGCAAACGTAGCCGGTCCGTAAGCCGATGAGCAAGCAGTGCGTCAACACGCAGACAGGCAGGCACAGAACTGACGCAAGTCTTACCAAAAGGAGTGTCATCACGCTGGGCAGTCAACGAACCAATCAATGAGGAGAGATCAATACTGACCTCTGATTCGCTGAGATGGATCGACCTTGTAACAGGGTAAGTCCGCATGACGTGCGTCCGTGCGTGTGGTGGCAGGCCGCAACGGTCAATCATGTGATGATGAGCGGTAAACGTTTCACTCTACCACAGGCCACAACGGGAGTGAACGACGTGAACAACATCTATATTGGAAAGCAAAGGTTTGCAAGCAAATTGAATGTGATCATGACCAAGAGATCAAAAGGTCATCCGATTAGGAAGAAATACTCCTTTGAAAACTTTGAATAGTGCTGATGTGCAAGCAATCGGTCGGTGTTCGGATGTTCCGTGAACAGTCTGACTCCAAATCTACCTCACAAGGAGATGTCAGTTTGTTGAGCCAAATCGCGGTCACCCTATTCTCACCCGTGGCCTTTTGGTTAAGCAGGATAATCTGGTCACACACGAGCATTCCACCCCAGCTACCCCAGGAGAGGTAACCCCGGTCGAAGTGTTTTTAGGTCATTAAATTAGGTTAGCCATCAGTTTGATGATTCGGACTGCTTAAGACCCGGCCGTCAGACTTAGAGTCTTTAAGGCAGAAGGTAACAACTTGTGAACGGAATTTGCGCGTTGAATTGGAGCTGTATTGTCCGGAGTAATTTTTCACCCCGGTGGATCACGTATATACGCAATCAAAGTGGGAATTTCCGTTCACAGGGGTATTCTAACCACCCAAGGCAGTGCAAAAAGACTCAACAGAAAGTTGCTCTGATTATTTAGTTACTGATTATATTGATCAACCCTCTAAGTGAAAAAACGAATTTGATCGAACCCAGTGCCCCTAATGAAGGGAACTCGAAAAGTCTGAGTGAAAATGAACGCAAGCTCCATGATGTCGGCTAAAAGCACTGGCCATAGGAATCAAACTTAGTAGTCGGCATTGGTATTTACTGTCTAACCTTTGAAAGAGTAACAAAAATAGAAATATTGTGGAGTTAACTTGTTTGGTAGATTGTGGTCTTGTGTTTGCATCGTGTAAAGTTCAGTGGTCTCGGTTGGATTCGAACCCACGCATGAATACCTTCTGTGCATTTATACAGCGCGCGTTCTATCAGTAAAATCCCAAACAACACACAGTCTTGCCTAAGTGGTTCATTCAGTGGATTCCGGCGGATTGCAAGGTAAAAGTGTCATGGTAGTCAGCGAATGAGTCCAAGCTTCCGTCCAGCTCAATCGCCCGTCATATTCTAGATTACAAAACATCTGACAGCCTTGGAAATGCCATTCACGTTTTGGTTTGCCAGATGAGTAGCCTTTTACTGCCAATCAATGAAACACTTACTAGTTGACGTTTCGTAGTTGGTCCCCGAGGTGAACAAACCGAATTGGTGGGGAATTTTGCACTACTGTGCAACTATCCCTTCACTTCCAGTGATCTTGCACGCCGTTTCCATTCCGATGCGGCCTTGTGAACTTTGCCCTGGCCTTTGATTGATTTCTCTTCCTCGTGTGTTGATGTGTTTGCCCGTCCCTAGGGCTAAACGGTTTGGTTCAACCAAAAGTGATCGGAATTGATGCTGATGAGATTACCAAAAAAATGAAGTGGCATTCAACACATCACGTGATTATTCGGCTTGCTCTCGCTCTCGTGTAGATGAATTGATTGTTTCGAGCGATATTGATTACTCAGATCTGTAAACGAATGTCCTTCCATTTGGGGTACTGTGATTCTAGACATTGTACTGTTTTGAGTGGATACTGATCCCCAAATTGGGGGCGGCAATACCCGAACCATCTTTGGGTGTATGTCGGGGGATCCGAATCAAGAATGCGAACAAGCAAACAAACGATTTTGGCGTTCTGATAGAACGAGCACATTTTAGCGACATGGGTTGTATGCATGCTGATACCAGGCAGGCGTGAATGTCTTACAGAACCCCGGGAATCATAAGGGGAGGGGTCGTTCAAAATTCCAATTTACCAATCAGCGAATTATTGTTTTGTTTCCGCAAAAGAATATTACTTGTTTGTTCCGTAAAAAAATGTTGCATAATAGGCATCATCACCCTCTCTGCGCGCAGAGAATCGAGATATCATTTTTGCTATTTGATCTTTGATCCTAGTAGCTTTGTGAAGGTGAATTTATTGCAAAAACGTCCCAGCTCGAGCACGTTATTAAATATACTCCAACTGCTCATACGCGCAGTCTATTTTCGGACCGGGTAGTGAATTTCACGAGAGCACCAAATTCACGCAATGGGTTTATTTTTTCATTACACGACTTAGTGGGATGAGCAGCAGACGGGGTAAAATCCCATAGTTACGAGAACCTGTTGTTCAGTCATGAAAATTGGTAGCCTAAGCCCCGCGGAACTTGGAGTAATGAACTACGCTAGGTCAGGTGTGTTACTGAACCGAACGAAAGCAAAACTGCCTACCACCACACTTGGGTGGGGCTGAAACCCCAAACCCAAGGGGTTGAAAGCTGGTGGCAGAGACCCAACCACTGCGTCACCACCATCTACCTATCTTTGTTGCGTCTTTGTGTTGTAGCATTGACGGTTAAACAACGGGCATCGTTTCATTTTCACAGTTCTGTTCATCGCCGTTAAAGACCTGAACTGATCCTACATTTTTTCGTCTTTTAGAGCTGTGGTTTCCAGACCCGTCACTCATCAACGACATGGGTGAAATATGCTGTGGTTTATTTATTTATCACCCTGCAGAGGGGAAAGTGCCCTTAGTAAACTATAGAAGATAAAATGTCTCATCGCAGAGATTCGCGACAGACTGAACCTCCCCCCCCGTCCCCAGCCGTGCCCATCCGTAATCCCCACTCCCGTTCAACCGGATTGTCCCGTATTTCCGAGGATGTGAGCAACAAACTTTAGATGGGAAAATTTATTCACGTGCTTTCTCTTTGTTTCACCCAAATCTCCGCGTGGCATCTTGTTTGCAAAGACCCGGAAATTGTGAGACACTCCTTGTGAGAATTGCATCTGAGGCGAAACTATTGTCTGGGTTTCGCTGTCCCCGATTGGCTTGCTCGCTCCCAAGCCAATTGTTCATCACAATAGCATACAGAGCGCGCGCACACACACACACACAGGAATACGGAAAGCAAGAAGGGAGAAACAAATCACAATCCACAGGAGCAATTAGTGTGTAACTTTTTCAGACTGAGCAATCGACAGTTAGTAGTTAGCTTATTTGTTTTCTAATTGGCAAGAGTATGCATTTCAACTTATGTGAGAGTAAGTTATATTCGCACACACACGCAAGAGATTGAACTGTGAGATGGACGACCGAACAGCAAGGGTCATCTGTTTCCTCTCTTTCTCTCATTCAAACCGCAGAAAGTGGAGATGAGGGAAGATAGTGAGCCCGTAAGCCACAATGAATGCCTTTATAAGTTTGTAACTGGAACGAGTGGATGAATAAAGAAAGCACTGACTAAAACAGGATATAGGGGAGGGGAACAATCAAATAAAATCTTCTTGAAGAGTGTTTTACAGGCCTCAAGATCATGTGTCAGCATACCAAATGTTCCCGTGGTATAAGAATACATACCGACAGAAACTTGAGGAATCGGGAAATGTTTTCGAGGTCCTCGTTAAAAAGACTGGGGAAGGTAACAGGGGACCAGTGAAGCCAGTGGGGCAAAACGCAAGCAAAAACAAAACGCCTTATGAGATGATGTGGGATAGGAAGTGAGTTAAGACGTGAAACATAAAATGTAAGCCTCCAGACCTTCTGAAAAATGTCATTGATTTGTTCAGACCAAGTGAAGTTACAGTTTAAAAGGTATTTGAAACAGTCTTTTCCCGATATGAACTTGAATAAAGAAGACAGCAGCACAGTGTTACACAATTTATTTCCGAACACATCCCCGTGTGGGTCAACAAACTGATGAACGAATCACATCGAATGATCAAGGTCAAAGGTCTATTCAACGCATGCCAGCGTCATCGATCGCTCGTCACTTGCTAGAGACTAGGCATCAAGTGAACGTGATCACAGCTTTTTTAAGTGTTCTCATCACGCAAAACTCTCGGTTGTTCCAGTTTGCAGAGGCGATTTCTATAAAACGATGGAAGCCTGAACTGTGCAAGCAGAAAAAGTTATTTGTAACTCTAGCCCTACCTTGGTAGAAAGATGGACGAAGATAACACACACAACCGACAAATGTGCATGAATCAAATCCGTTTCGAGGAACGCATTCACATTGATACGGGCATTAGGCACTGTGTACGGTCTTCACGTATTGCAACTGGGTGTTTCATTCCTCGGAAATGCAATCCGATGACAGGAGCAGAATTGCTAACTTGTTATACTTTACGGAGTGAATTTCTTCATGCACGGTTGATGAGAGACCGAACCAAGTTCAACCAGTTCTGACCAATTCTCACCAGCTTTTCCGTCTACGCTTTATTCACTCCCTGTACACGAAAACATTTATTATACAACAGAATCAAATCCTCCATTACTAACGTGTACTATTTTTGTTGTGAAGGTGAAAAAGTTGAAGAATACAAAAAGCGGGCAAATGACTGTCTTTGCCATGCACTCTCGCATTCCGTCACTGGTTAATATGGCTTCTGACAGTGAAATG
This sequence comes from Echinostoma caproni, assembly GCA_900618425.1. Taxonomy (NCBI): domain Eukaryota; kingdom Metazoa; phylum Platyhelminthes; class Trematoda; order Plagiorchiida; family Echinostomatidae; genus Echinostoma; species Echinostoma caproni. Next base: position 4,429 of record UZAN01047674.1, on the reverse strand, counting down.
GTTAGGGCAAACCACTTACTTTGCGTGAGAATTCATCTCCAAGCGCAGACAACACGCATCCCTGGACTCTGATCTCGCTAGTCAATGACATATCCGAACCTCTGGCTGTTCTTTACCAGAGGATGTTCAATAAGGTGGAAATTCCGCAGTCATGGAAGAAAGGGGTGTTTTCATCCATTTACGAAGGGGGTTCTCACAGTGATCCCACCAACTACCGCTATGTTAGACTTCTACCGATACTGTCGAAAGTCACGCGGGCTATTATGGCAGATCTTTTGATGGAGTATATGGAGAAGCATGAGCTTTTGGCTCCAACTCAGTACGGATTTTGGCACAAGCGTTTGTGCCCCACAGATCTACTTATTGCACGAGATCAGTGGACAAAATCCGTCGATGCAGATCAGCCATTGGATATAGCTTATTCGGACTTCTCCAAAGCATTTGATCCAGTAAACCACCAAATTCTACTGCAAAAGCTCTACAACTATGGAGTAAAAAGTGTGGTTCTGGACTGGATTAAAGAGTTCCTCGGCCAAGGAACCATGTCAGTTCATGTTTGTGATTCATTATCTGAGCCTATCAGCGCTGCCTGAAGGGGTTCCTCAAGGATCCGTACTTGGGTCTCGTCTTTATCTGGCATTTATAACCGACCTGCCGCATGTCCTTGGGCTTAGTACACTACTATTTGTAGACGACGCTAAGATATGGAGAAGTGTAACACGTCCAGAGGGTTATATAGTACTCCAACAAACGATCAATGCAGCCCACCAATGGTCAATCGTCAATGACATCGAGTTCAATGTTTCCAAATGCAAAGTTATTTATATGCGGCAAAAGACTCGTCTCTCCTGTATTCTGGGGAGCTCAATACTACTGCATGCCCCTGACGAACTGGATTTGGGATTTATGGCACAAGAGGACGTGGGATATTCCATGCACTGTGCCAGATCACCGTGCATGGTTCTAAAGCAAGTTGGAGTACTTAAACCTGTTTTCGGCAGTTCGAAAAAGGACTGTTCCCATGCTTGCTATCAGTGTTCGTCCGGCCACAAAAGAGGAGTACGCAGTTCAAGTATGGAATCCTTGGTTGAACCGCGACAACAAAGCTCTAGAACGTCCGCAAAGTTTGGTAACAAAATTGGAAAAGGTCTGTAGGACAAGACATACTGCGAAAGAGTGCAAATATTAGGACTTTACTCATCTCGATACCGCCTACCTCGGGGGACCTAATCTTGACATACCATATACAATCCAACCATCCCTGTTATTCTATGCTAACTTTATCTCAAAATGATCACCTCAAGGGACATCCACTTAATTCTAAGACCCAGAACCAGCCACCTTGATTGCCGGTATCACTCGTTTGCAGTCAGAGTGTGCGGCATATGGAATTCTTTTCCATCCCACATAGTATTTGCTCTTACAGTTGAACTATTCAAATCACAACCCGATAAAGCACTGGAACACTAAACATTTCGGCATCCGTGCGTGAGCATGTACATTATTATTAGTTTTGTCTTTCTAAAGTTATTCAAAAGATTCTGTCGAAATCCTATGCGGCATGTTAAGCTTTACCTGTTAAATCGCCCATAATAAAACTTTGACTTCGACTTTGCTATAGAACTGCACCGGAAAGTTAAATATGCAACTGCAAAGTTCAGNTTTTCTCTCACAATCACTACTTGAAGATGATGATGAGGAGGAGGAGGATGAACCGGTACATTTTGAATGTGGATGATCACTTCCGGACAGAACATCGATACCTTATCATGTTGAATACAAAATTGTACAGGTTGATGTGAAATCAGCCAAGCGACAATAAAGCTGGGTGTGTGTGTGACTGCAGCGAGCAGTGTGAGAAAGGCCACCGCCCAGCGTAGAGCGAGTGAAATGAACACCTGAAAGAAAAAAACGCAAATTAGGTTGTTTTTAGTTCATGACATATCCAAAAAACGATTGTCTGAATTTTTCTGTATCTTGTGATGTGTATGTCTATCTTCTAAGGACTCCTTTGGTTATAAAACGAATCATGAATTACCGGACAAAATCATTCAGAGCGATGAAAATTTCAGATGGCAGCGATTTTCGAGGACTTTGACCGACAACATGGTTTTCCATGTAAAGCATTCAAGATTACCGTTCAACCAACTCAATTAGGTAAATGAAAATCTGGTCCACTGACTCCAGTCAGAAATCTGTATCGTTGGCTTTTCTTCTACCGTTCTAAGAATGCGCACAGAGCCAACTCTTTCACTCAAAATTGACCAGCAGCTTTTGTGACCATCATACCATAGTGATGAGCGGCTCATGCGGAATGAACTCATTCTTGAACATCACTTGTGACAGACAGGAAACAAAGAAGATTTATCAAATCTGATTGTCTCCCCCCCCCCGGAAAAAAATACTGTCAGTGTTGTGCGGGATTGTCCCAGTGTGATGTGTGACACTGACCTCGAAATTCCTTGTACACCTTAAATGCATTGAATATGCATAGTCTACGATTCGAATAAAGTTCGTGTGTTATTCTATTCGAAGTTGTTCTATTTCGGGGATTG
>UZAN01047669.1:4893-23033 GCA_900618425.1 Echinostoma caproni | reverse complement strand
GCGCGATTGGCAAGAGCCACAATTCGTCCTGGGAGAACTGAACTGAACTGAACTGAACAATTACACTAGAAACAGACAGCCAGTGGGTCTGCATTTCGTTTCCCATTGCCCTTATTAAACGCTCTTTCCCGCGTGTAACCAAAGAGGACTTCTCTTTGCACTTTGCAGCATGCACGCAGCCGCTTCTAGAATATGGCAATCAAATCATACATTCTAACCCGGGCTATAATTGACCTATTCGCCAAAGTGAATCTGTACGTGTACAGCGTGAGGCCACGAAACTGGTACATGTCAGGAATCCTTTATTATATTCGGCCTAATTAGCTAAATCTATAGCCCTTAGCCATACGACGTATTCCAGGGGCTATATTTCTTTATAATCTCTTCAGGCCCATGGTCCAACCAATTATAGTTGGTCGTTTCTTCACACGATCTAACGTGGAACGTTTACAAGGACACTCAAAAAAGGTCTTCAAACATCGACCCAGAACCTTCATTCGCTCCAGTTTCTTCACGCGTATGGTTATCTCAGACTGGAACAAACTTCCACTAGATATCTTGAACTCCTCCTCTATATGGGTCTTCAAAATCCTGCTAGACTCGTACCTAGAACTCACCCTACCCCAGAATTAAATGGCCTCCACCTACTGGAGGGCATTTACACTCTCTCCTACTTTCCCCCCTCTCTCTCAATTATCTCAATGCATGCAACCGCAACCTAGCCGCACCATAGTGAATCCCGCGCCCCCTTTCCATTGACCTCCCTTTCATCTCGCGCACCAGGCTGCAGAAAATAAGACACGCAAAACCGGGACTATTGAGCATGAGCCTCGAATCCGGGTTCTACTTCAAGACTTCACAACTGACTTGTTAAAGTAAAGTGGCTGACACATTTCCAATATGTACGTTACACGGAGAGTTGGCCGCGCAAGAAATTGGTAAACGACTAATATAGCTGCACATTTCATCGTTACCGCTTTGACCTTAACAACTCACCTGGTGTAGGGTGCCTGTTTTTGGCGTAACTAATGATTCGATTACGCTTGTGATACTGTATAACTTAAAAACTGTGTTCAGACTCGGGCATTCTATCGACTAATGGACTTCAACAGGCTATGGTGAATACAACATCTAGCCAATAAACTGCTGTAAAAACCAAAGGAATGTCCTACGAGGGCCATCTACGACAGCGAAGTCCTTTCTTCCTGTACCAGAGACACTTACAAGGGATCTATTAGGTCTTCAGACCAATGAAGAACGCTATCGTAAGACATATATTGTTAACACCTATTAGAAAACTAATGGGTCACCAATACCATCTAGAAACGAACAGAATCGGGTTGCAAGTAAGAAAATGTCTCTTAATAAACAGGGTGGTTCACGTCTAGAATCGTCTTCCTAAAAGACTCGTCCAGTGCAGGCCTTCAAGGTAAAGCTGGATCAAGCATGGACTGATACTGTTCCAGAGGTACCATAATGTCAGATAAAATTCTGTCCTCCTCTCACTTGTTTTGCATGTGGTGGTACACATGTACAACGTGTGTATTTCTGCCAGAACGCCTCTGCGTACGTCTCTTACCAACATGTTGAGAGGACAATATATCTTCCATACTTTTCAGCACTACCGAAATCAGGTGCAACAACTACTAGATCCAAAGCATGCTACTTTTGGGACGTCGGGGAGATAACAACCCCGGTGCAAGCCAGACACAAACAGCCCGGGCGGTCTGTCGAAAAATTCGAGCGAGAATCAGGACAGCCGTTAGGCCCTGGTCTCTATGTCCTGGAAAACTGGATTCGATAAAGTAAAACATTTTTGCGGTCGAAGGTAAATATAAGTCGACCTCCAGATAGACCTGGTGGTCAAACATCCTTCACCACAAGTGGCTCTTCTGTTATTCCACAACCAAATCAAACGTACATGACCACTAGTCATCGTCATCATCGTACAGCGAAGTACACTGAGGTGAGCTTCACTGAGCGCTGCCAAGCTAGCAATGCATACAAGGTTAGTGGTAAAATTTAAGGTGGACAGGAATGGGACCTATTTTGAGTTGGTGGGGGGGGGAGGGGAAGGTGAACCTCCATGGTCAACACAGAGTGCGCAATCGAACTCCGCATACATACCGTTTCAAGTATTCTGACCTGATAAGAAACGACAAAAAGAACGCCACTGCTGCCGGTTCGCTGCCATATCCTTCACTGTTTCCAACCAACCGGTTGTGGAGTCTTTCGGACCCCAACCTGGAAGACGAGAGACACCTACTCTAACAAATATCTCTGTGTATTTCTTGATGCCTCGTCCCCACGTCATCTGTTGACCACGTGGTTTCCTCCAGCCCGGATTAGCTACAGCGAATAAAGCGCGGTGCGACAGACGACAGCAGGGCATACTCAATACGTGCCCTATTCAGCGAATTCTACCAGTATGAATTCGGTGTACTAGCAAGTTTATACCTGATAAAACTCCCAAACACACGACGGTTTATCTCCGCGTTAGTAACCGCTTCGCTCCATCCAACGTGGGCTAAACTGCGTAAACACTGATAATCAAAAACTTCAAGTCGACGGACGTCTTCTACTCGCAAATTCAAGGTCTCACAACCGTAAAGCAGGACTGAACGAACGCTAACACAATATACATGACCTTTCAACTTCAGTGAAACGTCGCGTCTACGCCAAAGGTATTTCAGTCCTGTGTATGCTGCTCGAGCCTTCGAAATGCGGGTGACTATCTCCTTTGTTGCTCTACCGTCGTTGGTCACGCAGCTACCCAAGTAGGAAAAACAGTTCGCCATAACTAAATCCTGGCCATTTTGTTTCATAGCGGGAGTAGACGTAATCCAGTCCTGCATCACCACTTTGCACTTTGAAGGTGCAAAGCACATACCGAATGTGGCCACTGCACTTGTTAGTCTATCAAGTGCGCTTTGCGCGTCCTCCATATATTCGAACAGACAGGCGATGTCATTGGCGTACTCTAAAACGCACAGCTTTTCTCCACCTGCCCATTCAATACCTACGTTTTGGAGTCCACTTAGTGCGTTCTCCAGTATTTCGTCTACGACGAAATTGAACAGGAACGGCAAAAGAAGGCATCCTTGACGGACGCCGCTGCTGGTGATGAACAGCCTACATAGTTCGTTGTAAACCCGTACACGACCGGAGGTCCGTGAGTACAGTGACTTCTGTAGGTTATTGTACTTCGAGGGCATTCGGTTTCGAAGAAAGGAGCCCATCAGAGCTTCGCGGTCAACTGAGTCGAAGGCTCCTTTCAGGGCAAGGAACACTTCAATCGTTGGCCGACGGTGAGTATGACGCAGCTCAACAATCTGACGCAACGTAAAAAATGATCAATACATTCACGGCCAGGCCGCAATCCGGCTTGCTGTTTACGGATGTTGGTCTCTCTTAAGCGTCAGACGTCGAAGTATAACCGAAGCTAGCAGTTTGGTGTCGATCGGGATCAAACGTATCCCGTGTTGATTTTTGCAATTGTTGCGGGATCCTTTCTTGAAAATAGGAACGATCAATGACCCGTTCCACGATAAAGGAATGTGTTCTTGCGTCCAGATATTGCCCAGTAGGGTAGTAATATAGCTTACTAGTTTATCACCCTCATCTTGAAAGAGTGGGATGGAGCTCATTCGATCCTGTTGCCTTTCCTCGCTTCAGAGCCTGAATGCTAGACCGAACTTCTGCTTCCGTTGGAAGATCGCACGACACTGCCCAAGGAGCTTTAGTTGCGGATAATGCAACCTGGTTAGCACTTCAGTTTCAGTTTGAACAACCATTAACCACGCATATTCAAGCGCCGGTTTCGGGTGCGGTCTTTTGGCTGCCCATTTGGATGAAGAATAGGAGAAGAAAGGAAAGTTGAAAGTGGAGTCGAAAAGAAAATGGAGAAGTTCAGTGGTCTAAGGTTGCAAAGAGATTGATCAGATGCACGAAAGCCACTGTTTACGACACCTAGCCATATCACTCGGTGTCTCTAACCATCGGTCACGATCATCCCGAGGTCCCCATCTAGGGATCTATGTGACTCAGTTTCCTGGTTGGGGTTTTCATACCCTCGTGCCAGGTCTTAGCTTGACCACCCTTGGCTTTTTTCCACTCTGTATCTTCTTCGGCGAACATCGCCCGCCGTGGTAACCTACCTGGTGACATGCGTAACACATGTCCCAACCAACGTGATCTATGGAGGTCGACCACTTGCTCCTGGTTAGCACTAGGCCAGCTGAACTGTTCGCTGAAGTATTCTGCCCAGCTATCGAGTCGTTGATCCCTATTGTGAATCGCTTGTCCCCTCTTATCGCAGACTGTTTCACTAACTGGGGTTCGCCGACCTCCCGTATTGCGTATCAGTCGAAAGAGTCTTTGACTATTCCCTGATGCAGCTGCTACTTCCATTTCACTAGCTATTGTTGCCCACCAGTTCTCACGGTCCTTCTTGAGACTCTTCATGAGTTGTCGTTGCAAACGCTATCTACTCATGCCTGAATCTTGAGCGCTCGGGATTTGCTGCTTTTTCTCCATCAGTGCTACTGATCAGATATCCATGCCTCGGGCAGGGTACCGCTTCAGATCCACAAGCGACTCTCGGTGCGGACTGCATTGCTCGTTTAATCTGATCCCATTGTTCATCTACACCACCACCTAGCAGAGCGTTTAGCTCCTGCCCCAGTTATGGTTCAAAACAGGCACGAACGGTTGGGTCATATAAACGATGATCTGGCAACCGAGTTTGGCGGGGTTTTTGCAACCAGTGAGTTGGAGAGTGAACTGCATCAAAACTAATGCATGATCAGATTTAACGTAGGTGGTCCAATAGGACCTGCAGTTTTGTACTGATTCACACCAACGGCAGCTTGCTCCTGTGTGTTCGATCTGAGTTAGCATACCAGTTGAATTGGAGCGCCACGTTGCTGTGCGTTGAGAACTGTGACGGAAGTTGGTACTGGATAGAAACAGATGGTAATCTGCGCCGAACTGAAGGATCCGATCGCTGTTATCTGTTTGCTGGCAGGGCAGAGCACAATGACCGCCTAGGCAAGCTTCCGGTGCTCCAAGCTTTCTAACTTGCGCGTAAAAATCACCAGTAGGTTGTGTGCAGTGATACTCAGGTTCGTGCAAAGTAGGCTGCCGTTGCCCCGATAGACCAAACGCGTTTGTCGTGTCGGCGTACGCCCCGACGGAATGCAGCCCGGATGCAGTTAAAGATGAATTTTACTATAATCTTCATGACATTGTGCGTAAAGCGAATCTGGGCGATATCGTGATTTTGGCAGGAGATACGAATGTGAGAGTAGGCCGGCTGACTACGAGTGAGGAGCACCTGGGAGGTTCGTTCGGGGATTCCTGTTGTTCAGAGAACGAGGAACGGCTGTTGGCTCTACGTTCCGATCACTACCTATTCCTCACCAGCACGAAATTCAAACGACCCCGGCTTCTGCTCTCGAGTCAGCAAAAAACGCAAATCGACCTAATCATTATGAGCCACAAGTGTCGGGGTTGCATACAAAACTTCCTATTATATTGGAGCAGTCCACTAGAATTTGACCACTCTTTAGTTCGCTCCCAACTGTTCATGTGTCTCGTACTAAACGCATGACACAGCGGCGATTAGACTGATATGCTGTCCCAACCTGTTTGTCTGTCTTTCACAAAGCGCTAGCTCTAGAGCTAGAACCACCTGCGATGCATGCTAACAAGATCAATCGATCACGACTGTGCAGAAGATCGGGACCAAGGAATTCAGGCTTCGTTCAGCAAAGACCTTGGTAAGGGACTTCAGTGGTAGGCGGCTCTGCCTTCGCCGGGCTCTACCACGCCTGATCTATTGAAGGCTTATTTGATCCGCCACTCCAAGTTTCAGGATCATAGTTGCCGGTTTCCTCACCATGTATGCATGAATATACAAAATCACGAACATTCGCGTACTCTCGCTCGCTCTATGTACTCAGACTGTAAACACGCACTCATCACTCTCACCAACATTCGCGGACTGAACCGCAATATTGATTTTGTACACCACTTTCTCCATTTTTCTTCTCCGCTCGCCTTTTTTGACCGAAACATAAATCTCCCCCTCGTCAGACACCACCCACCTTCAATTCCCTAACTACACTATCCATTCCTCCTTTTTACCCAAAGCTGGTGTCTGCGCCTTTATTCACCAATCAGTCTCCACCTCCAGGATCCCAAATCTTGACTTTTCCAATCGTGAATTTCAGCTGATGTGGCTGAAACTCCGAATTCCTTCCTTTAATCATTACTTTTGTGTTGTTTATCGTTCCCCCAGTAGCGGCGACTCTTCCATCTTTGATTTTCTGTCTTCGAACATTGAACATTTGTTTGCAATCGACCCCAACTGCCATGTTACCATCTTGGGAGATTTTAATGTTCACAATCAGGACTAGTTGACACATTCATCTGCTACTTCTCCTTTGGAGCGCGAAGCCGAACACTTCGCCTTGGTCAACAACCTGAGCCAACCAGTTGACTTTCCCACACGTGTCCCTGATCGAGCTGGCGATCGTGCCCACACCCTCGATCCAATTCTCACTTCAGTCCCTTATTTCTTCTTAGATGTTCGTATCCTCCCTTCTCTTGGCTCATCAGATCACTGTATTGTTTCTTGTTCTATTAGGTTTTCAAACTCTGAGCCAACACCCACCTCGAGACACATTCTGGCGTTACAACTCAGCCAACTGGGACGGTTTCCGTGGTTTCTTAGCTGCTTATCCCTGGAACGATGGCTGTTTCTCTTCGGATGTTTCCAAATCCGTTTTCAACTTCACCCACATTGTTGTTCTTTTTATTCCGCACTTTTCCAAACCCGGCGAACCCAAATCCCCTGAGTGGTTTAACCATGCGTGTAACCGTGCTGTTCTACCTAAACGTTCAGCTTTCCGTCGCTGGCGATGTTCGCCCACCCCCTTTCCCACCATCGCTTCCTGCAAGCTAGGAACAGATGACCATGCAGAGAACCCAAGAATACTTCGTTCGCCGTAAAGCCGAAAACTTGGTCTCGTCCGCCACCGGTAGCCGAACATTTTGGTCCTTTGCCAAAGCAATTTCCCGTAATTTCTACCCTTCCAAATCCCCCCTATCTACAATTCCTCTGGTGATCTTTTATGTCAACCAAACGAGAAAGCTGAGGGTTTTGCTTTCCAGTTTGCCGCCAATTCCACCTTACCCCATTTTTCTACACCTCCACCTTCTTCACTGGCAACCCTTTTATACCTCATATCAGCACCAGGAAAATATGTCAAACATTGCGCTCTCTAAACGCAAACAAACCACCCGGTCCGGACGGTATTCCTCCCATCGTCCTCAAACTGTGTGCTCCCGAGATGGCTCCTGTTTTACGTCGTCTTTTCAGTCTTTCCCTCCAACTTTCTTCCTTTCCACCCCCCTGGAAGCACGCCGTGATTTTTCCCATTCCTAAACGCGGGGACCTTTCTAATCCCAACAATTGCCGACCCATTTCCCTCACATCTTTCGAAAGTATTTGAAACTATCATTCCTGACAAGTTACGCACGGTCCTTGAACACGAAGGACTACTGAGCGACCACCAGTATGGCTTTTGACCGCATCGTTCCACCGGTGACCTTACTCTTGTCTCACAACCCTGTCAGCTCCACTCGATAACCACGGGGAAAAACACTTGGTCTTGCTTGACATCTCAAACGCCTTCGACCGAGTTTGGCCTGAAAGTCTACTGGCGAAACTACCCATGTTTGGGTTCCCTCCAGCGCTCGTAGCGTGGATATCAAGTTTCCTCAGTAGGCGAACCATCTCCGTCCGAGTTGATGGGGTTCTATCTCAGCTATTCCCTGTGAACGCTGGTTTTCCCCAAGGTTCAGTACTTGCGCCCACCCTCTTACTTCTATTTATCAATGATCTCCTTTCCCAAACTACTAACCCGATCCAATTTGCTGATGATGCCATCCTCCACTGCTCCCTCTCCTACCGCACTGCTCGCCACGCTCAAACCAATATCGATGGTGACCGTAGTGCAGTTAATGTGTCACTAGACTCCGATCTCGAACAAATCTGGGGAATTGCAAACCACGTTTCGTTCAACCTAAAACCTCTCTCCTTTCAATTTCTTCAAAACACCGTTTATTCTCTCCTCATTTATCTTTTGATTCCACCCAACTGCGTTCCACAGACTCTGCTTCCCTTCTTGGATTGCCTATAACTTCGTTATGCTGGTCCGCTTTTATAACCAAGCTTGCTTCTCGTGCTGCGCGCAAGATTGAATTTCTATTTCAAGCCAGACGTTTTTTCACCCCAGCTAATCTTCTTTTGTACAAAGCTCAAATCCGTCCTGCTCTTGAATACTGTAGTCACGTGTGGGGTGGGGCTTCGTCCTCTTTCCTTTCCCTTGATCGTGTTCAACGAAAGGCCATCCGGCTAATCGATAATCCTTCCCTGACATCCATTCTACAGTCGCTAATCCATCTTCGGGCAGTTGCTTCATTGTCCCTGTTCTACCGCTACTACTTTAGTTTTTGTTCTTCGGAACTTACCCCGGCATTTCCTCTTCCTGCAACTTTTACCCCTCCCCCATCCCGTACACAGATATCTAGTCATCCTTATCAGGTTTACGTTCCCAGACGTCGTACCTCTCTACTCCAGTCTTCTCTTTTCCCCCGAACTGACAAACTGGGAAACACCTTCCCCCTTGTTGTTTTTCCAACTTACAATCTTACACTTTTTAAACATAGAATCAATAAACTGGATCTTACGTGAATGTTCCCCTACTCTCCCCTTCACAGTATGCTATTTGTTCATGGGGATTTCCCCGTTTACTGTAATTCACATTGTAACAAAAAATTAACCATGCACTTTCTTGCGCCGGTTTTGGTTACTGTCTTTTGGTTGCTCATTTGGATGAACAGTTGGAGGTAGACACGAAGGCTGAAAGCAGAGTCGAAGAGAAAATGGAGAATTTCATGGACTAAGGTTGCGAAGAAACTGAGAACATGCACTAACGCCATTGCTTACGACGCTCAACCATATCACCCCTAACCACCGGGTACGATCAGTCATAGGTCCCCATCAAGGGAGCCTAATGGATGTTATATTACCCAGTCTCCTGGTTATTTTGACCGCCCTTGGCTTTTTTCACTCACTACCTGCCTCGGCAAACATCACTCGCCATGACAACCTATTTGATGATATACGTAACACATGCCCTCAAGTGTGGGCTAATTTCTGACAAAATGAAAATGAAACTTAATAATATATTGCAATATTGTTTATTTATTTGATTTTATAATCCCAAGCTTGTATACTTTTCAGCTAGGTTGCTATCGAGGGAGTTACTGTAAGAATACCATTGCATCATCATATTTTCGATCCCATTCATTTATATCTAGGATCCCCTGAAGCACGTTTCTTCCACATGCCGGTTCTGAATCACGCAGTGGATAGTCGATTGTCGGGTGACTAATTTCACTCCGTTGGACTGCAATAATGGCACACACAAGAGCCATTGATTACTTTTATATTTGTGGTCTTGATGAAACCGTCGGTCTGGAACCGCTTGAGCTAGGTGAGTGGCATTTGGTCCCCGCATTTCGAATAATGTTTTTTAGGTCGGACAACTGCCGAAATGCAAACATCCCCGCTACATATTCCTTACAAATCACGCATTTTACAATATTTTCCGGATTATGTGCCACGTTGTTCTTTCGATTCTGAGTCAACCGCCTTGGTAACTCCTAAACAGCACCTTGTGATTACTTCATTGATGTTGTTTTCTTAGGTCACAATGCCAAGTGGTTTACGATTATTTACTCAGTCGTGTATAGACTTCCGTCATCCACCAGTTCCGCAACGTCACACATTTATCATTACTCGAGAAGATGGGAATAAGGTTTACGGGATGTCCTTGGTGTTTCATGTTCAAGTTCTGAACGATAACATTCTGGAGTTGGTTACTTCCCATCAGGTGGCTGAATCCGGTTCAATAGAAGGTTCCATAGACTGGCCAGAAAAGAACTTCAAAAGCGACACTGATTTACTTCTCACCACTCGAGTAAGCATTACACGTGATACAATGGTACAGTGGTATAGTTCAATTCGGTTCAATTTATTTAACTATTACTTCACACCTTCCTACCTTATTGCTGTCTTGGTTCCTCATTTGAATGAACGAGGAAGAAGTGTTTGACTAAGACCATTATAAATATGAAAATGAAAAATTCCGGTTGACTAGGGTTGCAAAGAAATGGAGCAGATACACGAGCGTCACTGTTTATGACATTGAGCAATTTCACCCCGTGGCTATATATCTTACACCGCTTTGAGAACAAGCATGGTGCCAATGCAAAACAATGCTAACGAAGCTATGGACGGGTACAGAAAGATTAGATAAAAATGGGGAATACAAAGAACACGGAGAACGAATGTATAAATAAAGGAATTTTTGTAGTTTCGTCGTGTACTTTTTGAAGGTATTTTGGTGTGATGAGGAGCCGAGTTTCGCCAAACAAACCTTACAGCAATCGCACCACCGAGCCGTANCAGTCTGCATATTACAAGGCTTCAAAATAACATTGGAACGAACCAGATACGTGGCTTGTGTATATATCCTTATATATATATATATATATATATATATATATATATATATATATATATATGGCTAGCAGCTTCAATCAAAGCCAATGCCAAAGCCGGCTTCTTCATACCTCTACGCCATGTCATGGTCTGACCGCCGCGAAGCTTTTTCCAACCTTGCCCAACACGTGCAAAGAAAGCACGGAAAGGCAGGCATAAGCAAAACATGACCGAGCCATCTGAGGCGGTGTAGAACGATTTCTTCCGTTAGGGAACGACTATCATTACCCAGCACACGAAGACGAATTTCGTCATTGCTCACCCAATGTTCCCACCAGACACGAGCAATGCTTCTAGGGCATCGGTGGTCGAACACGGAAATTCGATTAATATCTTCCAATCGGAGAGGCCAGGTCTCGCAGCCGTGAAGCAGAACACTAAGAACTGTGGCGATTAAGGGACAGTCGGATGTCACGGCGGCGCCACAGGTGTCGCAGGTTCGCTATTCGTGATGTGATCTTGTCCCCAACTTCATGTCGAGCTGCGATCAAGCTCCCGAGGTACTTAAAGCTCTAAACTACTTCTAGCTGATCACCACAGGGTGAGAGCAGGCACGGGCTTCTGCCAGTCTTGAACCAACACTTTGCACTTTGATGGTGCAAAGCACATACCGTACCTGGATACCTCGATCGCCAAGCGGTTCAAAGCCTCTTGGATTGCGTGTGTGTTGTCACCCAGTAAGGCGATGTCATCGGCATATTTCAAGACAAGAACTCTGTTGCCTGGGAGGAGTTCGACTCCACCGTTTGCTAGACCGGACAAAGCATTCTGTAGAACATCGGATTCCGTTGGCTGCCTTATTCACTGAGCTCGAATGGTATCGTATGTTACGGGTATTCGTTCGTACGTCTAAACAAGTAGGTCATGGTTATCGTCCGTTCGGCTGGGGGCAAAACATTGTGCGGGTTTATTTCCGACATTCGAAAATAGTTTTTGACGGGGAATTTCATGTTCGGTAGTAACAAACATATACCGATTATTTTATAGGCTTGTCCAAGTATAAGTGCAACGAACAATTTTTGCATGACACAAATCCACACCATAGCCTTGAAACATCGCATTCAAATCACACATGCACTAATGAGTGAACATATTCCTTAAAATAAGCACAAGAATGAGTGATAGAAAAGGGACGGAATAAAGAAGTCAACAAAGTGGACAAGGTTGAATAAACAATAAGAAAAAAAGAAAAAATAAGAATATCTCTAAACATAAACTCATATCGTCTCCTTGACTGTATCTGGGCTACAGTTCACAGGTGCGTACGCTTAGACGACAAAGAAGTTGCGTCTTTCGAAGCGATGACTATTTATTTTGCACGAGCCTCTAAGTCTCACTGCGCATAACGTACTGTCGTCTGGGATCCAATCCAGGAGCGCGGTTTCAGCTCCCTCACTGTGAGCCACGCCAGCGCCATCAAAACCAGAAGCCGCAGCCTCCGGGTCCCCGGAAAGACGCAGGTGAAACTTCGCGTATGGGTTTGACGGGGACTTCAGTGGGGTGGCAGAGCTATAATTTTAACTGCGAGTCTGTTGGATACAACACACATCGAAGGCTAGGGTCTCGAGGGTACGAGCTAAACACGCCTTTCGTCATATACGCATCAAGGTACGCATGTTAAATGGGGCTGGTTTGGATGGGCATAGAGAACGAAGAAGAGCTTCAACTGGTGGAGGAAGATTCGGTGAGACTTGGACGCTATTCGAGGCAGGACACGAGAGAAAAGGGATCGAATTTCCATCGGAGGCACAGATGATAGTACGATTGTCTGAAGATCTTGATAAAAATGGAATGTTTGCGGGTTATGAATTTGAGGTGGAGGAAAAGCTGGAAAAAAGGAAGATGTGCACGGTGTGAAGCGTTTTTCATGTGCGAGAACTGAAAAATGGAGTTATTGATTAAGCTGAAGTTCGTTGCTTGCATTGTGGGCTGTTGTACTACTCGGTTGCCCAGTCCAGAGTAGGCCTTGTTTGAGGATGCACTCTAGCCTTTACGCAACCAAGCGTGAGCTACCCAGTGTCTCCAATGACCGATTACACTGACCTCGAGGTTCCCGACCGGGAAACCTAAAGCAAACTACTTAACCAAACCCTCAAACAACAGACGTCGAGGAAGTCTGTCATGTAACATATAAAACAGGACTCCGCAATCACTATCTGCGGAGGGCACTCACCTGCTACGGTGGGCTACAGCAATTGCCCAAACTTTACATCTAACCTTGTTCGGCTGCTCCGTCAAACTAATGCCGTTCGTCGTACGCAGTAGAGCTCGAACACCAGTATTCTTTCTTTGGTCTGTTCCCATGACATTCCACCTTCCTAGCACCACAGATATTGTAAGTTGTCANAGATTGTTTGCTGGACCTACCTAGTTATCACTTTGAAAGTACGAAGCGCATACCGAACATAGTTACCCAATCAATCAAACCATTTAGAACAGTTTGCAGCTTGTCTGGATCCTCACTGAACAGTACTGTATCATCTGCATGCTCCAGACCGGGCATTCTGTCATCTAGGAGCACAATGATGCCACTATCTGCGTTCGAGATTAGTACTGTTTCGAAAATTATATCGATTATAAAGTTGAATAGATAAGGCCAAAGCGCCCTTCACGAAAACCTCATTTCGTAGTAAATTGGGGAGAAAAGGAAAACGTCACATTGAACTCTCTCAAGGTTTTGTGTCAATAAAGTAAACTTTTCCAGCACATTTATCAAAGAAAGGCAACGCATGAGTACTGTAGGGTCGACTCAATCGAATACCATTTTTTGATAAAGCAAAACATAGTTCTCTGTCTATGAAGGAATTGTCTTTATTTGGTTATTTACCAAGGAGTACAAGTATGGTCTATGCTGTCAGGCCTAGAACCAACCGGGTTCTCGCGTGGGCACCGTTCACGTGCGGCAGACAATAGACGGAGTATAATAGCAGCGAGAAGTTTTAGAGGCAATGCTGATTAAACTAATTCTTGTGTTTTTACAGGAGGAGCTGTTACATTTCTTGTAAATCAGTATAATCATCGATTCACACCATTCAGCTGAAACCTGTTTCCTGTCCTATATTGAGCCCAGGAATTTCGTCAACTCCAAGACTAACACTGAGCCTCCATCCATAAACGCTGATGGGAACAGCCCATCTGGGCCGAAGGCCTTATGCCTTTTGAGATAACTTATTTCTCGGGAAACCTCCATTTCAGATGGAGGACTGGCATCAACTGGGAGTATTTGCCCAGTCGAGGTGGGGGTAGGGGGTCGGATGATAGGTCAGATGTTGATGGGGGCCAGTGGAACTGAGCCTCAAAGTGTTCAGCTAATCGATCAAGACGGTGTTGCAGATGGCAAATCAGTGTGCCATCGGATTCCCTAATTACTTCATTTCCGTCCATGTTCCTGGGGCTTGTATTCCTAATTAAACGGAAAGCTATTACCAATAGACACAGCTTTCTCCATATCCCCTCATTTTCGAACCAACCACTGCTTGCGGCCATTCCTCAGATTCTTGATGAGCTGGCTTTTAAGGGATTTGCGCGCTGTGTCCTATGTGGCATCGAGGAAGGGTTCTGCGGGCGTCCAGTAGGACAGCCGAGGTGGATGAGGTTCATTGTGTTTTGATCTTACGCCAGAGCCCGCCGTAGTTTTGTCGATATTCGCACATTTTTGGTTTACTTCCAGTGCTCATTAAGTTCTTCGACTGGTGGTAGAACTGATGGGACAACTTCGATTTGCATCCGTTGCTGACGTATTATGGGTATCCGTTTCCGGTGAGCTTAATGTGATTGCTTACCACGAGTAAGGACAATCTAGGCTGTAACAAAGCGTGGTCAGTATCCACAGGTGTTGACCAGTGAGAGCAGCAGTTTTCAATGCGTCCTCGTTAGCGGTGATTGATGGTGATGTGGTCGATTTGAGTTTGACACTGAAAAAATCAGTGGTTTTCATGTAAGGCGGTATTGTTTCTTGTGCGAGAAATTTGTGCAGAACAGTATGAGATGCTTGGCTCGTCTGTGCGACAGGATGCCCCCGTGAACGAATACACCAGACAACCGCAATTGGGCCAAGTCTAGGTGTGGGCTGGAACCGTGGACAAACAGCATGTTCTCCGTGGAGACGGGGTTGACCGACAATCTGTAAGAGAGAAAAATGCAGACACCGTGAACCAAAAGGTTCAGTGAGACATGAACACGACTCATACTCAAACGGAATGGCAAGTTGCCAAGGTCGTTACAACAGGAACACTCAGCGCACAGTTGGAGCAGTCGTTCTCCATTGTCCTCTTTATTTGCTGGGATTGCATATAGACCGTCGAGAAGCCTTTCTGATCCGTCCCGGGTTCCCACTTGAACCCAGAAGTCTCCAGCGACTACCTCGATGTCCGTTGACTGAGTGCTTTAGAGTAGTTGAGAGAGATCCTTGTAGAATTCATTCTTCGTTTCTGGCGAACTTCAGTCGATCGGTGCATACACGGATACGACGAATAAGTATCGACACTTCGTTCTGTAGTTGTTGACCGCTAAGACGTATAGCGCACCGTCGACTGCTAACCGGGATCCAGTCAAAAAGTAAGCACACCCTCGGTACTTCGCGCAATCCCGATACCAGCAACACGTAGCTTCGGATGCTGAATCTCCTGACACACGATGAGTGAAGCTTGAAAGATGAGGATCTGGAGATTGCAAGGTGATGATTGAGGAAGAGTTTTGTAAGCGTGTTTCGGAAACACATATCTAAGTTGAAAATTTCAGGGGTTCTATCTAAGGCAGCTTGTTGACCGGTTTGATAGAGTCTGCGGACATTAAATTCGGCTAATTGAAAACGAAATTTCTGTTCCGACATTCTGATAGCTTCTGGTTGTTTGACCTTACCAGTTGTACGCCAAGTGTTTGATGTCTAGGCTAATGATGTCCACGAATTTGTAAGTCGAACAACTGACGAAGGAACGAACCAAAACAGAACGACTGATATAACGAAACTTCAACAAGGGTTCTATTGGAATGAGCTGTAGAACAGAGAGAAGCTTTGAGAAAGTAAAAATCAACATACGGTGACCAACGCGGTGGTTTTGGTCTGGTAAAACGACAAGGTCTGAAAATAGGAAAGGTAGATGTGCGAAGAACGGGCACTTCCAGGGTGTGGTGGATTTCAGGCTGGTCACCTGGCTCCCGTTTAAAAGCCGCATAATCCCAATGACGGTGTCGTGACAAAGATCGATGTGACTGCCCTTTGAAAGCTTAAGTCGTTGACCCCCTCACTTCAGAGGCTAGGGAATACTTCTTGCTGCCTTGCAGTTCGCACTTGATTGTGAAAAGGTTGGGTCAAAATTAAAAAAAACGCCGAGTGACACTGGGGACTTCTCTCGTACCAAACTCCCAATGAACTCCATGATCTTGTCCGGAACCGGCTTATTCTTTCTAAGGAGCCAGCCGCAGTAAAGTAAAAGTAAGCGGAGAGAGTTGATACTGTCACTGCAAGTGATATCCGATAGGTGGCGCGAACGGGAGATATGTCCTTATTTTTGCGAGTGGGAGGAAGAACTGGCTAGATGAGAAAGAGGGTTTTCCAAATGGGTACTTCAGACCTTGGGGCACGACCTACTTCTCCGGAGCCCTAACCGACAAAGGGTTTTCTTTGGGGACCCTGACTCACAAGGCGGTTGGGCGTAGATCCAACGCGGGAGCGTGACCGAAGCACTCGTGTGGAAGCTTCTATATCCCTGTTGCGCAAGGCTTCTGGGTTTCTGTTCAGTGTGCCGTTCGTTGGTGCGTTTATTGACGGTCCGCTTTTCGGCATTGGCTCTTAGCTTCATGCACCCAATGAGACAGGCAGAACGCAGCAGGATTGCACTTTATTAGGTGGTGGCTGCCCACCCTGGTCGGTCAGTATCTCTCCAGTAGAGTGCGAAGACTTATCCTACCATCAAGCGTAAGCCCCATATACCCCACTTCTACATTTATCTAGCGGAGATGTTTTGACCGGTAATCTGCCCCCTCCCGCCGTGTTTATTTTCCGTAGTGACCTCTCAGGGAGCCAGAGTGGGTAGTTAAAGGATAGTCAAATGAGACACAAACCGAGGCTTTTGCTGTTGTCAACAACCTAAGCCAATTAGTTGGCCTCCCCACACGCATCCCTGATCGTATTGGTGATCGCGCCTATACGCTTAATCTCATTCTCACATCCATTCCCTCTTCTTTCTCCAACGTCACTTCCCTTTCCCCATTAGGCTCATCGGACCATTGTTTCATTTCTTTTCTCACTCATTTATCTCAATCCATTTCACCACCAAACTCCAGACGTACCTTTTGGCGTTACGATTCAGCCAACTGGGACGGTTTTCGTGACTTTCTGGTTTGGTATCCCTGGAAGGATTGTTGTTTCAAATCGGATGTTTCCAAGTCTGTTTCAAACTTCACAAAGATTGTTTTTCAAGACATGTATCTTTATTTTCCACGCTTTTCAAAACCCGGTAAATCACAATCCTCTGAATGGTTTAATCATGCTTGAAACGTTGCTGTACGTTTTAAAAACTCAGCATTCCACCGTTGGCGCCACTCACTCAGTCCAGCATCCCGCAACCGCTTTTTGAAAGCCAGAAACAAATGCTCGGTCACTATTCAGAGAGCTAAAGAATGCTTCATTTGTCACAAAACTACGCGCTTGGCTTCGTCCGCCACCGATAACCGAACATTCTGGTCCCTCGTTTCACGTAATTTCTGCCCTTCCAACTTTCCTGCCATTTGCAATTCCTCTGGTACTCTTTTTTGTGCTCCCCACGAAAAAGCAGAGGTCTTCGCTTCCGGTTTGCCTCCAGCTCCACCTTATCTGCCGCCTCTACTGTTCAACTCTCCTCCTGCACACCCCGTCACTCCTTTCTACCTATCATAACAACCAGAAAGGTCCGCCAAACTCTTCGCGGTTTTGATGTTTGTAAACCACCCGGTCCGGGCGGTATTCCACCTGTCCTAAAAATGTGTGCCCCGGAGTTAGCCCCTGTTCTACGCCGCCTTTTCTGTTATTCACTCGAACTTAAATCTTTCCCTACTCCATGGAAAAACGCCATTATTTTTCCAATTGCAAAGCGCGGCGACCCTTCCGACCCCAACAGCTACCGTCCCATTACTCTCACAAATGTAATCTTGAAAGTGTTTGAAACCATTATCTCCGACCATCTGCGTACGTTTCTCTAACGCGAAGTTTTGTTAAATGNCGTCGATCTACGGGTGACTTACTGGCGCTTACATTAAATTCCTGGTCGGCTGCACTCGATAACCACAGAGAAACTCTCGCTCCACATTTCAAAGGCATTCGACCGCGTTTGGCATGAAGGTCTTCACTGGCTTCACTGTTTCCTCAGCAAGCGAACCATCTCCGTCCGAGTAGACGGGGTCCTATCTCAGCCATTTCCTGTAAACGCCGGTGTTCCCCAATGTTCCATACTTTCCGTCACTCTCTTTCTCTTATTTATCAACAATCTTGTATCCCAAACATCTAATCCTATCCACTGCTTTGCTC
>UZAN01047668.1:6697-24613 GCA_900618425.1 Echinostoma caproni | reverse complement strand
CTGACGAAAACGCCCCACCCGGCAATTTTGAAGAGAAATTACTAGACTTAGTGCTCAACTCAGCTATAATTCTACGCATCAAACACTTAACAAGATGGAAACCATATAACCCACTCAATATCCTGGACCTAGTATTCACCAAGGGCGTAAATGAAATCGTGAACTTAGAACTAGAATCAGCGTTAGACAGGAGTGATCACACACCTAATCGCTTTCGGTATGTCTGTCGTCCACAAGCCCCGAGGCTAGAACCCAGGCGCTGCTACCGAGCATTTGATATTGGGGGTCTCCTCTTGGTCGCGTCACAATTCTAATGGCCGAAGGATGCGACAGATGTTCATGAGACTTGGGACCGAATAAAAACAAATCTCCTTTTGTTGGCCGACGCCTTTGCACCACTGATTCCTCATGAAAGACCCAATAGGTCACGGTGGTGGTCTCGACGTTTAGCTAAATTACTGAGTAGAAAGCGGGCAGCCTGNAGCCTGGAAGAGGTTCACCGCCACAAACGGCCACTCCAGATACCTTCAGAACTTGAAGGAGCGCAAGACCTTCGGTACGGCCCAGTCAGATTCAAAGAAAGGCTATGAGCTCACACTGGCACAGAGTAAGACGTGCCCGAAAGCATATCACGGTTATGTACAGCCGAAGGCGGTCACTAGGGAAGCTATCGGATCTATCCGCGATGCCGGTGGCAACCCAAAGCTCACTAACTTAGAAAAGGCCTCCGCTCTACAGCAACATTTTGAAGAGTCATACACTGTGGACCTGGGCAATACCCTGCCGGCTCACAGTATCACGACGGAGTTCCCTATGGATAAACTCCTAATCGAGCCACAGGAAGAGGAAAAATATCGAAGCGTTAGACAAAAACAAATCTCCAGGTCCAGATGACATATATCGAGCGATCCTAAAACCATTGAAGAGTATTTTAGCACGTCCATTAGCCAGCCTATTTACCAAGTCACTCGAGACAGTCACCCTCCCAAGTGACTAAAAAGCTGCCATAGTCACCCCAATCTGTGAGGGGGGTGACAGAGATCTGCCTCATACTATAGGCTAGTGAGCTTGCTTTCAGTAATACTAAAGGTTATGGAGAGGGTGATTCGTGACAAAATGACTAATCATTTTACAGCGAACAACTTACTGACGGAAGCTCAGCATGGATTCAGACAGGGTAGGTTCTGCCTAACAAATCTGTTAGCCTACCTGGATGCAGTGACGGACAGGCTTGGTAGGGGTGAACGCGTCGAAGTGTGTTACCTAGATTTTAGGAAGGCCTTCGACTCAAATTGTCATGGACTACTCCTGATGAAATTGCCACAGTTGGGAGTTCACCTGGAACTCCGAAATCGGCTTCGGAGTTATTTAGTAGGTCGCACCTTCCAAGTCCGGGTAAGCGGCAAACTTTCTGAGGGAGGCCAAGTGCCCAGCGGGGTGCCTCAAGGCTCCGTCCTGGGACCGTTGTTGTTTCTGGTCTTCATCAACGACTTGGCACGGTGTGTGGCAAACCCACTGTTCCTAGCTGCCGCTGATGCCGAAATTTTAGCTTCTCCCGACAACTAAGAGATGTAAAGGGACCTGAAAAGACTACAAGCATGCACCAAAGAATGGAGCCTGCCTCTGAATAGTGGCAATTGCAAACTCCTGCTCACGGGAGAGCCAGTAGGTAATCCTCGGTACCTGGGGGAATCTACTAGCGAAGCAGTCGAGTTAAGCACCTAGTTTAGGAATCTTGGGATTACCGTAAATTCCACGTTCTCAACCACTCGCCAGTGCTCCATAGCTGCTCGCAGAGCAAATGCAGCACTCTACAGGATGCACAGCACTGTATCCTCTAGAGACCCAGAGGTACTTATCCCTTTGTACCAAGCTTTTGTACGGCCCCACTTAGAGTAATGTGTCTAAGTGTGGGCACCAGTATTGGTGAGGGACGAACTGGTCCTGGAGAAAGGGCAGCGCCGTTTTACGCGGATGATCCTTCTCCTAAGGAGACTAACATACAATGAAAGCCCGCGAGCACTGGGTTTGTTCTCCCTAAAGCGTCTTAGGCTTAGAGGTGATCTAATTAAAACCTTTAGAATCCTCAAGGGTTATTCGCAAGGTACGAGACATCTCTTTTAGCTAGACGAGGATAGATAAGGCGTGGTCATAGCCTCAAACTGAAGAAACCAAGGGTATACAGAACGATCAGGGCCAGCTTCTTCTCGCTGTGTATCATCAACAGCTGGAACAAGCTGACAGATGAGATAGTCAACTGTGACAGCGTGCGCGCCCTGAAGAGGATGCTCGATGCATCTTGGGACACACTGTTTCCCGAATGTTCCTAGAAACAGCATCAAATGGGCCACACTGGCAACCATGCATACAGCTCCCTTGCAACTTATCTTTACTCTTCATTTCATTTCATTTCATTTCCAAGGTATCCATTCCCCTTCTACAACCCAATTTCTTAGGACGAGTAACTTTCCATTCTCATAATCCTTTGCTTTTATGGGTCACCTGAGTGGGAGGGATGTAAGCCGTCGCATTGTCCTTGAAACTGTCTATGATAACGTTCGGTTACCCACGAACCCGTCATTATTGTAATCCTTTTGCAGGTCTAACCTAGGAAACATTTGAAAAGCAAAGATTGTCGAAGCACCGTGTTGTCCAGCTTGAGCTCACCTGGTGCAAGAAACTGGACTCCATCTGGCTCTTCTGCAAGTCCTGTATCTTGTCCTGTTCTGTCCTGTCCTGACCTAACGTGACGTTACACTAATGTGACACGCATTTATCCTATCTCCAGAAGTGACGACGTACGAAAAGCGGACGATAGAGAATATCCGTGAGGATCGAAGTTAACCACTAACCAATAAAGTCCTTCTGGCTTTCGACAGTTTTGTTTGTATTCATCGTTGTCATAACAACAATCAGCAGCTTTACAAATAATTTTAGAAATATCGCGATTTTAGAGATGGTTCTCCACGAGGAATTAAAAACGAAAATTCCCACNCGAGGGAAAGATTTCATTGTTTCGGTGCAGCATATAAAGATAGGTTTTATGACACGATACCCGTAAGTTATATTTGGTGAGCTATTTTGAGAAAGTATTTTTCCTTGTTCCTAGGCTGGCAATAGGGGAGATTGCAGTAAGGTTAGAATGAAGCATTGCTTGGAGCATATAAAGCGAGTAAGAATGTTTAATCTAATTTGCTTAACTTCTTAGCCACCGACCCCAGATGCTATTAAAAAGTTGAATACATGGACGAACCCTGACGTCGAGGAAAAGAGAATTTTCCATGCTCTTGTAGATGACCCTCAAATAAAAACTTTAAGAGAAATGTGCCATGGAAAAGTTAGTCTTGATAGGTGAGTGATTCGTGAATCATCAAAGTATGAAGCTTTCTTGTATTTATCGATCCTGCCAACACGCCGGAACGCTTTTTGGTGGTAATCACCAATAAGAAAATTTTATCAAAACTCATCTTTCCGCCATCTCAGCATTGCTGAATTATATAATAAATTAATATATCTTCATTTGTGATACACTAGTCCCTGCAATTTTCATCCATATGCCCATGGAAGCAGAAAGCACATGAATTCATGTGTTCTAGGACACTCGGTGCTGTATGTCCTCCTGTGCTGCCCTGAACGGCGCCGATCCCTAAATTTCCTCTCTGGGGAAAATCGAAAGGATTTTGATAAGGTCTGTGTAGAAAGAGAAAAGCTTTTTTCTAAAATATCACAATTTTATTTAAAGATTTTCATTCTTTAAAAGTGTACCTGTAAATTCCCGCAACAGCAATGATCCCGCTGACAGTAAAGCAACGTGATGATGATCACAGTGAACTGAAGGATGATTGGAAAATAGGATTTGAATCTGATGAGTATTTTTTGCTGTTTCAAAAGGTATACCGCAGGGGTGACTTCTGCTTAAGGAAATGCTGGTGGTGGTGAGCGAGAGACCATGGTCTCTCATTTATGTATTTCCATTTTTGTATGTATGTGTATGTATGTATGTATGTATGTATGTATGTATGTATGTATGTATGTATGTATGTATGTCAGTATGTATGTATGTATGTATGTATGTATGTATGTATGTATGTATGTATGTATGTATGTATGTGTGTATGTATGTATTTATGTATGTATGTATGTATGTATGTATGTATGTATGTATGTATGTATGTATGTATGTATCTATGTATGTGTGTATGTATGTATGTTTATTCTTACTCTGCAATGTAGGAATATTTAAATATTTCTATAGGACTTGAAAAAAAAAGATATCAGAGAGAAACTGATCCATATATATTCATTCAATTTTACAATAACCTCGTACAGATTGTGCCCACTTCTACCAACTTGAAACAACTATTTGTATGCAGGTTCTGGCATTACACTCACCTAACCTAATTATCTGTTACTGTATTTGCTATTATTAACAATGTTACTATCATTGTTGCTGTTATTATTACCAATATGGTTAGCAAAGATTCTACCGGTAAAATCTTTTCAAGTGCAACAAACGTCTACAGCTTCATAATATGATAACGAACTGAATCAGCCAGAGTGTTACACCACTTCTTTTTACAACTACTTGTACAGATAAGCCACATACCATTCTATGCAACAAGGCAGGTATTTTGGTTGTCAAAACGTACAGCAAGATTTCAAGACGGGAGCCGCGGCCACAAAATAATTGCCTGAGGAAATATAAAATGGGGAGATAGGCGGTAGTGAAGGGTTTTAAACTCGAAACCTCCAGTTTTTTATTGTGAGGACCTTAACACTGGACCACCACTGATAATTGTCCGAACAATAACCCTTATTGAGCATGCTCAGTACTTTTGACGAAAATTTATTAAGATATTTTTTGAGAGTTTTACGCAGAATGGTTGAGGAAGGAGGATCTAAGTTTGAAGATTGATTACAGGGCACAGTACTGTCTAAATTGACTTACAGGAGCTTGAAAATAGTGCTATCTCCTGAATGCTGATTTGGTAATAGAACTGACTAACAGCCAAAATACTGACGTGTTTAAGAGCTTACCGCAGCAAGACGTAGAACTGTACTGATTAAACCAATGATGGTGTGTTTTCATGCTCTTCCGGTTCCAGATGCAGCGTTGATTAACGAAGCAATCCTCAAATGGCTCAAAAGCACTATCTGACAGAATCAAAAAGTAGCACGCAGAATATTATGATAACTCATGATATACGGTTAACACCTCTCCAAAAACGCAAAAGAAAGTAGTTTAATAAAAAAACACAAATTAATAACACAATTTCTTTTCTTTGATCAACAAAACAGTTTTCATGGAGGATTTACAATGGCTTAAATTTATTTTGTTTGGCTGTTAATTGATATGAAATTATTTGTTTAAATTTCCGACCGGATCCAACTTAAGCAAAAATAGGACTGTCATTAAACGAGAGTTCAAAAGGGACTCAGATAGAGCTCTCAATTATCCTGCAGTGATGGCAAGGTATTCTTTTAATGCTGCTTATGTGTTACTAGACAGTATGTGATATGGTGGTATAATCTGTAAAAATAAAAGACAAACAGGTCAAAACTTTATTTACACATGTACTGTTATTTTGGATTCTTTCATAATTCCTGATCGGTTTGCCCTGCATTCCAAACTACACAAACGGACTGAATTTGTTTTGCCTTACAAAGCCATCATTTTGGTGGCATTTGATAAAGACACATTAGTAACACTCTGATACACAGTTAAGTGGACTGTGGTCTTGTTTTTTACTAATCTAGGTTATTTCAGTAATCAAAATATAATTTACTATGGTTTTCAACATCTTTATCTTAAAGCTTTTCTTTGACTCGCGGATTTGAAAGTTTGAAGAATGAATCCTTTTTTATGCAAAACACGTTTCATTAAATCTAGGCATTCCGTTTATTGAATAATATTCCCCTGTGTTGAGTAGTAGCAGAGCTTGCTCGACGTTTTACTGGCACTTTGTCTATTGTAGAGAGTCATCAACTATAGAAATACTTTACAATAAAACTAACAGAAAAGCATTGGGTAACTGTGGTTAACCAGCTGAACATACTCTGGGCTCTCGTAGTGCGGGATGGACGGAGGAGCGCGACTAAACGTCCATCGTGTCGTGTTCTCAAAGCTCAAGACGACAAAAGGCTTTGCGGGCAACAAACGACGGCAGGCACAAGTGGTAGGGTGGTGAGGTGACCAGAATACGGAATGGAAAGGAAGCATCGGCAGACAGGTTTCCAGTGGGTCGTGATCAAAGTTACACCTGCAAGGTAAAACAAATTAAACGCCACGAACCAAAAAGGTCAACCTACTGTAAGTAAACAGTGAGCAATAAGATATAAATTTATAGTCAGACAGCGGTATGATGTGCAACACAAAGACCTTCACCTGCTGATTTAAAAGGAAGTTTGGTTTGCTCCGTAATAAACTACTCAGAGTCAACTCTAGGGCACCAACTAAGCATAAGCAGCCGAATTATTATCTGACATTTTCCATCTATCTCTTTGAAACAGCGCTGCATATATCAACAGTGGTAGATGGAAAAGTGAGCAAATAGCTCATGGTGTTATCAAAAATCTTCAGAGAAAATGCTTTGTTCATTGCCTATTTCAAGGTGCCGCGTCAAATCGGAGTAATATATCACTTCAGTCGTGCTATTAGCTTTTCTTATACAGGTATTGTTTTGTTTCAAACGGTAATTCTAATTAAACACGCCAAACATCGATGAGCCAAGAGGCTATTTAATGCATCCTCTGATCTTGCAACCCTACCGTCAATGCACAGAAGAGCCAAGACACTGTCGTAGTTCCGTTGGAGTGCATATTGGAGACACAGAGCAGAACAGTAAAAACTACACCGAGAACAGTGTTCAGTGTTCAGTGTTATGCGAACGCGACCGATGAGAGTACACGAGAGGAATTCCTCTCACAGAGTTTGCCTTCTGACTTGCCTGTTCACATTCATTACGGGATCTAAATGTTTCAATCAGACAATAGGCCAATGGATGAAACAAAAAAAGATGAACATGAAAACAGTCTAGTAAGCAAATTTCGCTCGGTCCACATCGTGGTCAACTAGTGATCAGAATAAATCGGGGACGTTTCACTAATAAAATTTTATTATAGACAATATCTGTATACTCCAGAAGCTCCTTAACTTTACCTGTCCCGTAATACATGAATAATCAATATTTTTAATACTGTTGTATTATTCATTTTCATATTTTAGCCAGTTAATTCCAATTCCACGCAATCGTGATAAACTAACTCCTATTTATTTGACAATTTTGTTTCATTAAATTTCACATCCATGTGAGGTTTGTAGTTAAGAAATGCATACACCTTTGAAAAGCATCTGTAAATTCTCTTGAGGTTCCAGTGTCTCTGATTAGAGCACCAGGGTCATATATAGCTTGCATTTGGATACAACATAAGAGTTATTTTAACAATCGATATCAAACCACGGCTGAATCCTCCGCCCCGAAAAAAAACTCATACTCATATGCATTAGGATTAAAAAAGCATTCCTGAATTCTATATGGTACATGAATCTGTTTTATTTATTCTAAAGAGAAATTTAACCGTTTGTTTCCTATTAATCATACGTCTTTCATGCGCTCAGTTTTCTTTTTAACGTCGGTTTTCTGTTTTAAACTCATGCGCATAGTTTGACGTAGCTCAGTTGGAGGTAAATAGTTGTTTACTACTGGAATTTCCTCACTGTTCATCAAAATAAATCGCTAAAGTGAAAAAGCTCTTTTTGATAATTTATTCCTCAGCTTCTGTATCGGTAAAATATCATAGAATAGTCTCAGACTGGGGTAAGAAACGTGGAACTTGTAAATTCTAATCAGTTGATTAGACTGCATGAGTCAAATGAGTATTCAGTTCTGATCCACATTACCTGATCAACTCGAGTCAAGTTTAAAATGTCACTTAAGTTTATCTACAGGAGCTAAGTGAATTTGCCTAGAATTTATCATCCTGAACCATGTGCAAACCCAGGCAAATCACGTACACCATGATGTTACTATGACATGATGCAGTTAACCCTTTTCCCAGGTTCTCGAATGAAAAATGAATCACAAAGTTACGGGGAGAATTGTATTAACAAACTACAACTGATTAACCCCTACTTTGTTGTCATCCTGTGATTGTAAAAGCTTCAGGGAGTACAAAATCAGAAGGATCTTTCACTTTAGTAGTTGCCTTTTCAATTTAAAAGCATCAATGGTAGAACATGAGGAATTTTGGGATGTCTCAACAGAAAATCGATGAGCAAATCAAATCGTGATGAATTGAGTTGGATGGCAAAGACACATGTGGTCGCTTTACAGATCTCTCCATTTCAGTTTGCAATAAAAAAGGTCAAGGATGATCAAACTAAGACTTGTCAGATCAGGAAACTAGGTCACATAGACCCCGTTAGGTTCCCTGCATGGGAACCTCGAGATCATGGTCACCGATGGTTAGAGACTCTGAGCAATGTGGCCGGATGCGCAAACAGTGGCCCTCATGCATCTACTCATTAGTCTTGTAACAACACTCCACATGAATTCTCCATCTCTCGCTAAAATTTGCTTTTGACATTCCAATATCAATTCTGCTGTTTTATCCAAATGGGGCACCAAACGACAGCAACCAAAACCGGGACACGAAAGTGCACGGTTAATGGTTGTAAAAACTGAGCTGAACTGAACTGAACTGAACTCCTGGAAATAAGCAAATCATATATACAGTCCAGCCGATGAGCTAAAGTGAAGATATAAAATTTGCCACGCAAGATTAGGCAAACTTGTTGTCTCTTATACTGTCAGGTGTATGTGCGTGATATGAAAACAAACTGCCCGTAATGAATATCTTATGGTTATCTGCGGCCAAATAAGATCACATGATAAGACATCAGAGCAAGGCCTACTCAGGTTGAAGTGCACACAAAAAGCATCAAACAATTTTGGACCCCCTCCCTCGCCATTCTAAGCAACGCTCATTATTTATGCATCACGTATATTCATCCAAATTCGATTTGCACATATTATTAGGTCGGTGGCAATTTTATCTTCCCCTATTTGGACTTATTGGTAATCATGATATTAATCAAAGCCGACTTCTTACAGCACTCGTAAGAGGATTTGCTTTTAGTAAGCAGCTTAAACATGGACCACGGTGATTTCCAGCTTCAAGTGATCGAATTAAATTCAAATAATTCTAAATGTTTTGTTGATTAAAGGCCCGAACAGAACAAGTAAACATTAAAGTTCATAATCCTAAAGTTGAATACCGTTTGTGGCCGGTTTTAAAACGGTGACTACAAACAGTTCAGGAATTATATTATGTAAAACTTTTGCAAGCATCAAAGTGTGCTGTTCAGTTAAACAACTACGCATGCCAACCGTAAAAGGGAGCATATGAAAAGTGTTTACAGACATAGGGGCATTTTACATTTCAAAATCAAAATGAAGTTAACCTACCACCAATTATTTGTTTGTAAATAAACGTGAAAGATAGTTTGTAGGTGAATTTTGGAACTGAGTGCGTGTTCAGTTACAGTTCTTACAACGATTAACCATGCACTATCTTGCGCCGATTTTGGTTGCTGTCTTTTGGCTGCCCATTTGAATGAACATAAGGAGAAGGACAGGAAAAGCTAGAGGTAGGATTGAAGAGAAAATTTAGGGTTTCATTGCGATAATGTCACAGATAAATTGACAAGATGTACAAACGCCACTGCTTACGACACTCAGCCATATCACTCAGTGTCTCTTACCATCGGGTATGATCATCCCGAGGTCCTTATCCAGGGAGCCTAACGGGACCTACGTGACCCAGACTCTTGGTTAGGGATTTTATACCCTCGTGCCAGATCTTAGCTTGACCACCCTTGAGTTTCTTCCACCCACTCCCTGCCTCGGAAAACATCTCTTGCCGTGACAACCTATTCGGTGACATGCGTAACATATGCCCCAACCAACTTAATCTATTGAGATCGATCACTTGCTCCAGTGGGCGACTACAATTACCCAAAACTATGTGCCTTACCTCAACATTTCTCTTCCGGCTGCCCCACAAGATTCGTGCAAAGCCGCGTAGGCAGTGGTGTACGAACACCGATAGTCTATCTTTATCCTGTTTTCTTAATGGCCAAGTTTCTGCATCGAATAGCAGAACTGGCCGAACTGCGGAAGCATACACTCGGCCCTTCACGGACAGCTGGATGTTGCGACGGCGAGACAGATGTATCAAGTTTTCGAACGCCAATCCAGCCTTCTGTATGCGAGCTGACACTTCATCCTTGATGCGTCCACTGGGTGATGTATAGGTGCCCAGATAGCAAAATTTGTCTACTTCATCTATTACTTCTCCAGTTATGGTGAGGCTGGGTGCTGGACCAACCCAGTCTTGAAGTAACATTTTGCATTTTGAAGGTGCAGAACGCATACCGAACCTGGTTACACTAGCACTCAAACTATCCAGAAAAGCTTGTAACTTAGATCTTCACTTAGTAGCACAACATTGTCTGCACATTCTTGATCAGACAACCTGTCACCTGGGAGGAAGCCGATACCGCTATCCTTGCACCAGGATAAGGCTGTTTTCAAAATCTGGTCTATGACAAAGTTGAATAGGAAAGGAGAAAAAGGGCAACCCTGTCGAACACCACTTTCTGTAGTGAACTCAGGAGAAAACGTGTCGTACGTGTGGAGGGATAGGAACGACGACGTGTCAGTTCTATGTGCGATGGATGATAAGGGTACGTGAGAATCCTCTCCACAAATTTCACACAGGAATTTACGTGATACTCTGAAAACTTTTGAACTAACTGATTCAAAAGAATAGAAGAGACACGACTAATAATGGTTAGACCGCGGCGTAAGACTTTGAAATCCTATCAAAGTAAGCCGGGAAAAATAATTGGGGGACAGCAAGGCAGGATGGGGAAAACACATTTGTACACAAAAGTAGAAATAACTGACTGAAATGATAGGCGCCTCAGTTTACCAATATAGTTGTGGATATGGGTTGAACAATGATAGTTGCTATCTGTAGTTACACAGAGTTCACTCTATAGATAAAGAATTATTACTAATCTTTGTGTGATCTATCGGGTACAGAGAGTGAGCAAAACAATGTAAAGACACAACACATTTATTGGGGTTTATTGTTTAGTAAGCCCTGATAAGGAAGATTGATTATCCTGAAGAATAATGTACCCTGTTCTATTAAACTCAACGATTGTTAACTACCAAACGAAAAAAAACAATTCCGGAATATTTGTTTACCACCACATCTCTATACCTGTGACCGTTCACCATTGTGCCTATTCCTAAGCCCTCTTCTTCTAGCATTTTTATTTAAACGCTTTTGTCCTATCGCCATCACCTCCTTTGAACTCAAACTTCAGAGCGCGCTATTCTCATCCGTTTGCAGTTTGATATCATTGTTCTCAATGACCCCTTCCAGTTTGCAGGCAAGCCAAATAGATGCACTTTGGATGCCATCTCTTCAATGAGGCACTTTATTTGCAAATCTTGAGGTGATTCTCGAAATTCGATTCGTTTTGTTTTTCTTGGCTATTCTTCCGCTTTTGATTCCGTTCCACGATCTCTTTCTTCTTCTGCAAAAGTTACAGTCATTCGGTTACTCCATCAACTTATTATCATGGTTAAAAGATTATTTCACAGGAAGGATTCAAAGAACGAAAGCAAACGGCACTACTTCAAAACTGTTAGTGAGTAATTCTGGAGTTCCTCAGAGTGCTGTGCTTGCTCCCTTCTTATTTTAAACTTCCATCAGTGACTTACCCTCAATCCCATCAGTCAAGACTTTTAAGTATGCAGATGATGTTGTCTTATGTTAAGCTATTTCAAATCAATCGGACATGAAATCATTTTCGGGCAGTTTACTACAAGTGCAATCATTCTTGAGTCAATACGGTCTCCGATTGAATACCTCTAAATGCTTTGCATATATTTTTAGTCTTACCCGATCCGAATATCCCTTGAAACCATCGATCATCAATTTTGTACTTGTCACTAGAACACATACCACCAAATACCTAGGAATTACCATGGATAGCAATCTACGGTGGTCCTCTCATTTGCTAGCTTGAGGTTGATAGACTGCATCGCTTATCTTTTCAAATACGCAAGCTACGACAACTTTCCGTCAGGCATAAAACTGTACGTCCCTTTGTTTAACAATACATTTATCCTGTAATACTTTATTGTTCCCCCCTTATTTTCACTGGACTACTTAGAAAGGATTTCATTACTCTATGTCACGGTTCAGTCTCACTTTCCAAGTCGTGACAACATTCCTGTTGAATTGGACGATTAAAATGAAGAAAATGTGATTGAAAAACAACGAGAATAAAATGTGCATGAAAGCAATTATTTCCCGAACTGAACTTGAACAAAGAACACAACACTACAAGCGAGAACGATTTAACACTAAAGTCATTTCGTTGCATCTTAGCTGGTATTTACTGCGAGCGGTGGTGGCCCGGTGGTGGTAAAGTCATCAAATTATCACCCCGCGGGGATGTGTGTTCGAATCCCACTACCACCGCCTGACTTTTCCCCATGTGTGTGTGTTGAATGGCAGCCACGTTTGATTGGCCGCTTCCCCCCCCTTCCTAAAAACTGTACCATTGCATATTTAATAAAAGAAAGTAAAATAAAAAAAATAAAGATAAAAGAATACAAACAGTTTATATGTCACAGGTACTGATAATCTAACATGGTATCAATTCACTTTTCCGCTTACGTGGTTACCAGAGCAATGCCAGAATGATGTAGACCTGCTTTTGCTGACAAAACAGAGGCTTTCGGCTCTTGATTGCTATGACCTCTGCAAATCTCAGCATTTGTTCTTTTGAGGTTGTATGAAGAACCCGAAAAGAAGTCCGGCGGTCGGCTTGGTGGCCCATTTGCAGCAGATAGCGAGCAATTGATGATGCAGGTGTTCTGTGCGGCTGACTCGGTGGGCTGGTTGTTTGTGTAGCCTTCAATCTGACCCATGCTGGTATATTCTGCAGTAAGCATCAGCTGAAATGCAGCAAAATGGTTCCGGAATAAAATCGTGCTCGTTTGAAGTGTGTTGAGTTCTTTGTTCAAAAATATGCATTGTTCTACGTGTTCATCTTCTATCAGGCATTACATAACACGTCTCCCTGCGAACAAATACTATTCACACCTAACTCTAGAGAGTGTATTTTGCTATTACACGACCAACTTCAACGGTACTCAGTGCTTGTAATTTGTCTAAACAGTCTACAGTTCAGATAGATAAGAAATTCGCGTACCAGCTCGTTTACAGTGATTTGTAGTCAGGCTGATAAATCACAGTGAATATTACATTATAAATATCAGTAGTCAACCATAAAAATTGCTTTGGGACGGGAAAGATTATTGCTATAGATTGTTTGGGATTTACAATGATCATATAATTGTTAGATCATCCGATGGTCAAGATTACTCGGAATATGGAGTGGGTGTGGGGTGGTCAAGGGGAGCTTGAGCACTTGCACAAATTGTTTTTGGACTCAAAGAGGGAGGTTGTGTATAAGACGTTTCGCCTCCGCTATGGTAAGCATATGACTGCCAACCTACCTTGACAGTCGACCGCGAATCCGAGACCAGGGGCGGAATGCTTCGATCACATCCAAGAGTTGAGTGAATTCAATTAGTGAGTGACCTAATTGTCGCTGCATTTAGCCATGTGAGGTGGTGTTCATCGATTTATTCGGACTAATGCCTGATCGTTGAAATCTCTTCATCAAATGTTGATCTTACTTTACTGCTTTCAAGAATAACTCTAATTGTCTTTCCAAAAATAGCCCACAGAGGCCTGATCATAACAGGCCTCATGACTTTAGATCATCGTACATTTTGAATTTAGTAGGCTAAACTATTTTTTCTGACAGCAAAAAAGTGAAAGAGTTATGAATGGGTGGCGGTGGCCAAGTGGTTAGGTGACCAAGGGAGTCCAGGGTTCGAACCACTCCGCCACCACAGCCCGTCTTCCGCAAATTCTGTATTTTCCAGTAGCCTTTCATGGTCACGGCCCCCCTTCCTGAATGTTGACTACACATGTATATATTCAGTAAATAAAAGACTCATTCATATACTATATTGGCTTGGAAAATGCTTAAGGATTACGCAAAAAGATTGGAGATGATAAAAGTTTTCTATGATCACATAAAAAGGTGGGCAAACGGTTTAAATGGATAAACTACCAAACTATCAAAGAAACAAACAAATAAACAACACCTATCTTTCTTAAACGTGCCATGCGTAATTTTCACACCAATTAACCCAATTCAGTTGATCATCCTGAGTTGATTTACTTTAATGTCTACCACATAATACTTAGTGTATCTTCAGTGTGGGTAGACAAATATCACATGCTAATTTAACTGTGTTTACTTGAGTTTTGATCGACTCAAACACAACGAAATAACCGAAAGCTGTCAAAGTGTCGCTACGCTATGAAACCGCAACACTCACCAGCAGTGGTTTGGTTCCTTTCATTTAATCATTCTGTTTATAAATTTTGCCACTGAGTACAACAAAATTCCTGCAATTGTTTGAAAAATTGTAACCACTATACGAAATACTGTTTAACAAATTTTATTTAAGAACCGAAATCAAAGATCTGATTCGACCGAAGGAACCAACCACACTGGAAGATTTGAGTATGAATACCAAAGAGCAAATCTACGAGTCGACCAGACGCAAACCGCTTGGATATTGTCCTCAGAGAAATTTACCGTCGGATATAGATCCTTACACTACCATGTTTGGATTGCCGAATAAAAAAGGTGAGTTTATTTCCCATCTGGAATTTATGGAATTTCGGCCGACACTAAGTCTCCGCCCCCACACCATGTAAAGTTTACACTACTCAGTTCGCAACTTCAGTAATTTACTGATTCTTTTTGTGTCGTTTTTGTACCGCTTCCCTATTTGCACAATACAGTCACGATTCATTGAACCGTTCAGTTTATGTGACAACAAAAAATGTTTCTTTTCACAACCCAAAGCGTAGATGAATGTGTGATTTTGGTGATTTCCTTCTGTTGGTCTTCGTTGAATTCCCCAAATAGCTTGAGTGTCAGTGTAGCCATCGGCAGACGTTTTGTATCTCAAAAATGTAAAATTTTGCTACGAGATTGGGTTGGTCTAGTATCTAGCTTCGCTGAAACTGGAAAAGTATTAGAGTAAGCGGATAAGTTTTGCTATTTGGGCAGCTGCATCTAACCCAGTGGAAGCATCACGGAAGAAGTGTCAGTTTGCATACAGAACGCTCGGTTGGCATTTACCAATTTGAGATATCTGTGGCCCCGTTGCGA
Source organism: Echinostoma caproni (assembly GCA_900618425.1). Taxonomy (NCBI): domain Eukaryota; kingdom Metazoa; phylum Platyhelminthes; class Trematoda; order Plagiorchiida; family Echinostomatidae; genus Echinostoma; species Echinostoma caproni. Next base: position 9,264 of record UZAN01047668.1, on the reverse strand, counting down.
CATCCAGCTGTCCGTGAAGGGTTCAGTGTATGCTTCCGCAGTTCTACCAGTTCTGCTATACGATGCATAAACTTAGCCATTAAGAAAACAGAATAATGAACAATTGTTTTCGAATGATTCATATTCGTACCTACAAAGTTCATATAAGGGTTTATTGTTAATGGGGTCACATTTCGTGTGCCCCCAACCCCGCGGAAGCAAGGGCACTTACACACTCCACCGCTGAGGTGATAGATAATCGCCATTTGGTAGTAGAACTATGTGCACAAAAACTCTCTACCCAACCCTGATCACAAACTGATCATCAACATCATCATTACCATTACCGGCAACACTCCAATCTAAATCGATCTCACGAAAAAAAACACCGAACACACCGAACTCACCTCACCCATCCTGTCTCTTCAACCCAAATTATGATCTTTCAACCCAGCGTGAAAATGCGTTCGGATCAGCAACAAATTCTTATATGATCTGTACAGGCACGATTATGAATCGTTCGAAAACAATTGTTCGTCTTCAAACTTGTGTTCCAATGGTACAACGGTTTATTCTGAAATTAGTAATTTACTTCTTTTTGCCTACTCATCCGAATATTTTTATGCTCTACTGGTGTAAATACGTTTAACTTACGATACAGTGCAAGCGAACAGAACTACAAATATAAATATCACAGACTACCAGTTTACCAGGAATCATCCAGATAAGATATTTTATAATCCCTAATCCGGCTTCGTGCATTCGTATGAGTGTGTGTGTTTTGGTGTTCTTCTTGATTTACACAAATTGTCAAACCGGGTGATGCGGGGCCCGGTGTGATAACGTCACCAAATTATCACCCCACCTGTCTTTCCCCACTTGTGTGTGTGTGTGTGTTGGATGACAGCCTCGTTTGATTGACCGCTTCCGGTTTCCTGAAAATGGAATCATTGTGTATTCAATCAGAAGGAAGTAAAATTAAAACAAAGACACAGAGTGTAATTGCCAGTTTTTTTTATCATACTGTTTGAATTTTGATATTCTGTATTCATTGCATTGCCGATTGTTTGGATGTATCTTTCATGCTAGAATTAAGCATGGTAACTTTTGTAAATTTACTACTCCGTCCTCTCCCGCCCCCAAATCCATATCTAAATTGATGGCATTGTTTTGAACAGTCCAAAAATCATCCTGACCATTTCACATAGAGAGATTTCGTCATGGATAGAGCAAATAAAACGTGAATCGAAAAGCTAGGTAGCACTGCTACTGGACAGTTGTTTTGACTTGGTTGTATCTCATCAGTACAGTGCATGAATCTATCGACCAAACTGGGGAACTCACTGGTCGAAAGCAAGCATATCACCCACTCGGTCACCGAGCAGCTGACCAGACTGTTTTTTATTTTTCTATTTACACGATATAGTACAACTTATCTTCGTGAGCTTGTTGCGAGTATCACTCCTTGCTCATCTGAGGACTAGCCTCAGCAGGTTGTCACACAAATAGCAATTCTCAAATGTTTATGCTGCGGATACCAATAGACAAGTTTTATTTCTCAATCTATTCACATGTAACTTCCACTGTCACCACTAAGGATACGTTTGTGAGCAAAACATTGTGAGCGAAAACATTTGCCTATTCTATGAGTTAAAATAATATTTGGTATTGTTATGTATATTTCTTATTTTCACACACGTCTGAATCCAGACCGTGTGCCAAATAAATCATGGTACAGTAATCTTTATACAGAAAAACAAAAACATTCCATGATTCACATGTGCGTGGAATACTACCAGGTTGTCCAGTCCAGGTGAATTTTCTCTAGGAATCCACAACTGGAGGTTTTGGCTAATCAAAGCCTGATCCGCGAGGCAGCAGGGCGGTGTGCGAAAACCGCAACCCATTGGGGGCCGGTGTCCAGTTCATCGGATCATATGCCATTTGGACGGGGTCAAACTTCCAAGGAAGTTGTGTGTGTATGATTCGTACGCCTCCTCATGGTTGGCTTGGAATCAGGGATTGTAGCCAACCCCCTTAAGTGAACCACCAGTGATCCACCAACCCGGTTATAGTCCCGGATGTCGGCTTTTCGTCCTCTCACTTTGGAGGAGAAAACACCTGCGCCCTAGGAGAAGATAGTGAGCAGGGCTTCCTCGGCAGAGGCTATTCGAGGCACACGATTGCCGGGGAGCATTTCTCGAGGTGCAAGGGAAGGGTGACCAACCGTTACCGTAGACACCCACCCCGACCATACTAAGGCTTTTGGAGGCATTATTATATAATGCATATATATATATACATATGTAATAATTTAAAATTATTTATGGCTTCGAGGAATCGGGAGCCGTCCTGATTGGAGTAGATCACAATTTCCTGTAGTAAGGATTCCCAAATGTGAAACAATCATCTGGCCATAGTGAATGTAAAGCTTCTGGTGTCCCCAGATCCCTTCTAAACAATGAATAGATACATTATGCAACAGAGCAGTACGGCAGGGTACGATTTCGCTGCGCTTGTATATGGTGCGCACATCACAGAAAAAATACTAATGATATAGAGCTTTAGCATTTCAACACGGAAAAAAG
>UZAN01047666.1:0-11592 GCA_900618425.1 Echinostoma caproni | reverse complement strand
CGAATTATAAGAATTGTCGCATTGCATAAACTCTACCCCTCGTCAACCTCTGAATCTGAAGATTTTCGACGGGGGGTTCATGCAGGTTGGCCAACAAAGTTGTCTTGATCGCACAGAAAAAGCCCCAGAGATCGATGTTGGTCGTGTATTGGGGACGCGAATTCCGGACCCCAGTACTAAGTCACTCAAGGGTACCGAATTATCTTTCGCGGCATTTCTTTTGCATATCAGGAGACAAAATACGCTCATTAAGTCAGCACGAAGCGTGTATCGTGCCAAACGACAAAACTGAGGTTTCGATGATATATTGTATTTCTGGACTATATAGACACTGCTGAGAGAACTGACTAATAGTTTATCCATTAATGGCTATTTCTTGTTATCTATTCAAAAACACAGCAGACCTACAGGTATTGACCAAACTCGTGCAACATCCTGAAGTTCATCACATTTTTTCCTCTCGATGCTTCGTTTTTCCCCAGATAAAATACCCAACGTTTGAGAAAAGAAACCCGTTTTCATAAGTGTAACATTTAAAGGAGACCATGTAACTGTGGAAGGGTTGGCTGTCGACTTGGTACGGCAGTTGTACCACGGATCCTGCCGCGGCGCTGCTCATAGTTAAGAAGACAATCAACACCCTCACTTGGTCAAACGCAGATAGATCCAACGATTCAGTCACTTTCAGTTGCATACATCTTCTTTACTGTATCTGCGGTTTGCATTACGTCGTAAAGACTGAACATCAACTGTCCACTACAATGGATGAGCAGACTTCAAAAGAGCAGTGGTACGATATTTGTCGGATACCGAAAACTGCATTCATAAACTCAAGGTTTTCCATGTTATCCTCAAACTTTGAAGCCTAGGAATACCCCGGTTTGCCGATGTGATTGTCAAAAGTTATTTGAAACTTGACCTTGGAATGCAAAAGGTCTTCGCGATGCAGCTATCCTTGCTATGGAGATCACCCTTGTACCACCCCTTCCTCAACTCCATCGCTGGCAATCGATCTTTCTTATTTTCATATAACGTTACACGTTCGATTTATTTGATTGACCAATTTTTCATTGCACAGTTTTTCTGTATACGTTTTTGAATCTTAAATTGTCTNCCTCCTACTCGTTTGCTCAAATTCAAATATCTTTGTTAATAACGAAACAACTACAGATTGCTCATTAAACCCACTCCAAGTATGTAAATATCGGTATACGGTATTCTGCTTGTAACAATCTAATCTATTTGTTGTGCACAGGCGACTAATTGAGAACAAGTGAAATTGATGGTCCATATCAATCCAGTTTATATCGTGTTAATTGTTTTATTCACATAGCTGTAATTTACCATCTACAGGGTGCGGTACTGAACTGTAGGTCATATTGGACCACCTGCATTGCGTCTGACCATACACTAGTTCTGAATGATAATGGCGATGATGATGATGACAAGCATAAAAGATAGTTAAAATAAAATGAACAAGTGATGGATTCCAGTCGACAGTGAATGTTTGTAGAAAATTAGATAAACCCAGGGGGAGCATGGCAGTTGTAAAACTTGGAACAGTACAAGGAGGAATCAATGGAAACGATGTTCTCATTCGTTTCTGATTTATGCTGCGGTAGGCTGCACCAGGTTCGGTCGGTGTTCGGTCTGATCTCGGGTATACAGACGACAGTGATTATTCGCAGTCCATGCTAACCTGAGAATACCGACTGCTTTGATCAATTTAAGCGGACAATTCGCCTATTGTAGTGAATTTATAAAGCGGTTTCCTAATCCGTTTAGCGGAGTGACTACAAAATTGTCTTATGTGGAGAGATCGGCTAACTGAACACGTTCGTATCTGTCAGTGTGAATCAGGTCCGTTTGGGTGTTAGTGATTTACAGTAGATCCGATTACAGGACAGATCCAACATGATCTGTGTTTATCTCTTTCCGGAATGTACTTACATTTAGAGGCCGTGGAAAACAGAACAACCTAGTTTCGCACATGGAAAGCGGATGAAAGCGCCAGAAACGGGTTTGCATGATGTATCCATAGTCATTTTGCCGCATCTGTATGCGTGCATAATGCAGTTAGAGTGATTTTTAGAATCAGTGAGATAGAAACCATGAGACAAAGACAAGATCGGCTGGTAGAGCGTGTGCTGTGCACAAAAGCGTAGGCAGCGTCCATGCGTTGGTTAGAATCAAACACGGAGGCTACTGAACTTTTCACTATCTCAACATAAAACTTCAATCTGCCAAACAATGTAAAAAGAAAAAAATCGTTAATCACTATGGAAAACATGGAAAACGAGAGAGAGTAGGAATCAATCCCCAACGCAAGGCTAACATGACTAACCTTTTACGTTGTTTGCTTAGATGAGGCTTGACAGTATGAAAGGCTAGAGCCTCGGCAACTTTTAGTAACTGGGTGTTTATTGTGTTGTAGATGACCGGAAGTGCATGGGTTGGAGTGACACGATGTTTTTGCTCGAATCTATTCCGCCCATTCGATGACCTAACAGTTTTAAAATTGTCGTCCATCGCTTTCTTCTACATCTCACAGTTATCTCACCGACTATAAAAATCACTTTGACTGCGAAGCCAAAGTTATATTATGGAAATTAGTTAAAAGTTCAAGTTTCTCTTATCCCTATAGGATATTTACCCAAATGAATCGTTTCTCGGCAAAAAAGATAACTACCGCCAAAGTTCCGAGTACGAGAGTACACCTAACGAAGTTTTCAACTAACTTGCGCTTTTAGTTGTGGAGGAATGACCATATGTGCCAGGGTTTTATCAAGCCTCCATTTGAAAGATTCAATCTTTGACGCACAAAGGACGTGAGATAAAAGGGTGTTCCAAGTACAGCATACTCTGACTGCAAAATATTGGCGCCAGCATTCCAGTCGACATTTTGGAATCGGTAACTCTAAATGATATCCCAGAAAGTGTATATTGGGTGACCAAGTAAGCAGCAGCCGAAATGGATGGTTTGGATTATGCAGTATTTGGTACTCCAAAATCAAGTATCCTCGAATTCGGTGGTATTGAGCAAAATATAGTCCCAATGATCGTGATCTCTCCTCATAGGTGAGGCAGTTCACTCCTTTAACCGTCTTGGTGGCAATCCTTTGTGGACTCTCCATCATCCTACAATCAAGTTGCAACCATGGACTCCAAACGTGGATGGCGTACTGTGTACGGTCGAACACTGATAGCAAATACGGGAACAACACGGATACAATTCGAACAAGACTCGCCTATGTAAGTCGATATTCTTCACAGTAGCGGACGATGCCCTGGCGCAATTGATCGAGCAGCTTAAGTCTTCATGAACAATTATACCTAAATCGAATACCCAAGTTCTTCTCATCATCATTATTGTACAGTGTAATACAGGGGAGCGAACTTCAATGACCGCTGCCACACTCATAATGCATACAAGATAAGTGAGAATGTGTAAGGAGGAAACGGGTTGGGCATATATTTACGAACGAGAGAAGAAAGAAAACCTTTATGATCAACACATATTACACAGTTCAACTGTGCATACACACGTTTTCAAACATTCTAAACTGACAAGAAATGACAAAAAGAGCGCGACTGATGTCGGTTTGCCGCCATGTCCTTCAGTGTTTCTAACTATCCAGTTACTGAGTCTTTTGGACCCCAACCCGGAAGATGAGAGACACCTATTCTATCTAACCATTCTGTGCATTTCTTCGTGTCTCGTCTCCACATCATCTGCCGGCCTCCACAGTGTTTTCTCCAGCCTGCAACAGACACTGCGAATAAGGTGCACTGTGGTAGGCGACCGTCGGACATACACACAAAAGTGCTCTAACCAACGGAGCCTATTAAACTGAATTCGATGAGATAGCGAGTTCGTGTTCCATGCATTTCCAAACACTCGACGATCTAATTCTAGGTTAACAACCCGCTCACTTCATCCAACCTGGGCCAGACTACGTAAGCATCGATTACCGAAAAGCACTAGGCGATGGAAGCCTTCTACCAGCAAATTCAAGGTCTCATGACCGCAAGGCAGAACTGATTCTACAGTGGTGCAGTATATGCGACCTTCAACTTCAGTGAAACGTCAGGTCGTTGCCACTAGTACTTCAGTCCTGCGTACGCTGCTCGAGCCTTGGAAATGCGAGCGGTTATCTCCTTTGATGTGCTTCCGTTGTTGGTTACGCAGCTATCCAAGTTCGAGAAGAAACTTCAGCTAATTCCTGACCATCAAGTTTCAGAAAGGGACTCGGCGACACCCAGTCTTGCAGCATCACTTTCAAGGTGCGAAGCGTATACCGAGCGGAACAACAGACATTGCCAGTCATTCAAGAGCACTTTGTGCATCTTCCATACATTGGAACAGGCAAACAATGTCGTCAGCGTACTCCAAATCGCACAGCTTATCTCCAGCTGCCTATTCAATACCTACACTTTGGAGACCACTAAGTGTTTGCCGACGTTGTTCATAAGAAATGTAGAGATCTGAAGCAAGCTTTTCCAGAGATTAATTTCAAAAGAAAAGACCATATTGCAATACTGTCCAGGACGATTTCGCTGCATCTCAACATGGTATATACTGCATAAAATGCACTGTTTATACAGCAAGGCAATCAAGTAAAGCAAAATACATTAAAACAGACAAAACCTAAACGGGGGGACGGATGAAAGGACCATGTCACCAGGGAAGAAACACAAAGATGGAGCCCCCTATGTCAACAAAAAGAACTTTATGTTAGTCTGTCCTAATCTAGTGACATGGTCATTTTACCCCTCTCCTGGTTTATGCTTTGTCTGTTTTAATTACTTTACTTTGTTGCCGTGCTAAAGCCCTATATAAACATTGTATTTTCGGCAGTATGTAACATGTTGAGATGCAGCGAAATAGTCCTGGACAGTATTGCAATATGGTCTTTCCTTTTGAAATTAGTCTCGGGCAAAGGCTTGCTTCAAATTTGTGGTTGTTTCACCTCATGATTTTTGATACTTTTGTATTTAAGTTTATCGATTTTTATCGAGTACGGGATTTCAACAGACAAACTGTAAAGTGTTCATGCCACTGACGTCTATTTTGGATAGTATCTCAGAGCGTCCCTAACCATCGGCAATCCTCATTCCTTAGGCCGCAACCCAAACCAAAACTGAAGCTAGCTTCTTCATACCTCTACACCATTTCATCGTCTGAACGCCGCGGCGCTTTTTCCAGCCTTGCCAAACACGGGCAAAAAGAGAACGGAAGAGTAAACGATGAACAGTCATACGCGACACGCAGCCAGGCCATCAAGTGGTGTAGAGCGATTACTTCTTTCAGATAACGACTATCCGCACCCAACACACGGTGACGAACCTCGTCATTGCTCACCCAATGTTCCCACTGGACACGAGCGATGCCTCGGAGAAACCGGTGGTAGAATACAGAAAGTCCTTCAGAATTCTCAACGCGGAGGGACCATGTCTCGCAATCATAAAGCAGAACATTACGGACCGCACCGATAAACAACTTCCCCTTAAGGGAGAGTCAACCGTCATGGCGGCGCCAGATGTGTCGAAAGTTGGCAAAAGCGGATCTAGCTTTCGCCATTTGCAATGCGATCTCTTCCCCAAAACCACCTCCAGCTGTGATTAAGCTCCCGAGTTACTTAAAGCTCTCGACTACTTCTAACTGATCACTGGGGGGGAATGAGTGCAGGCAGAGACTCCTGCCAGTCTCAAACAAGCTCTGTACAATTGGGTGGCTCAAAGCACATACAGTATCTGGATACCCCGATCGCCAAACGGTTCAAAGCGTGTTGGACTGCCTGTGTATTATCACCCAAAAAGGCGACGTCATCTGCAAATTGAAGAACTCTGTTCGCTGAGAGTAGTTCTACTCCTCCGCTTGCTGGACCGGAAAAAGCATTNACTTAACTCGAAACGACAAAGGGTGGCGAAAGCTGGCCATAGACCCTAACCCGACCTGGGGCAGAACGTTAACTATCTGAGAATTGATAAGCATTACTGGATGCATATATTCGTTTCAGATGTAAAGGTAAATCACATGAAATGCATCCCCTACCACCTACCACCGGCTTTGATGAATGCCACTGTTGCAACATATCCGTTCACTGTGATCAGATGACAGACTAAATCCCCTTTGGTTATGATACTTATTGCCCATTCATAATGCCCATGACATTTTCTTCTTCTTCATTAAAAACTAGAATTATTCCAGAGTGAATATTAGCTATCTGTGAAATAATAACACACAAAAACATCATTTACCACCACACACACACGGCAATTATCTACAAGTCACGAGTCGCAAGATCGCTAAGGTTTGCTGAAGCGATTGCTATTAAGTAAGTTGCAGCGAGATCGTCCCGGACATAAACCTTGCAGTATTGCAATATGGTCTTTTCTTTTGAAATGTAGAGACCGGTTGGTCGGTTTCTCGTAAAATACTATTCCTTTTTTTGCTACACACTTTCGTGTGATGAACAGCAGACGGGGAAAGCCCCATAGTCACGATGACCTGCTGTTCAGTGATGGAAACCGGTAATCTAAGCCCCGGGATTTGGAGTGGTGAACCACATAAGGCCCCGGCAGCTTGGGTGTGGTACTGAACCGGACGACAGCACAGTTGCCTACCACCAAAGTTGGGTGGCGGAAGCGGGACTCAAAGTATTCGGACCAACTGGAGCATTTTTGGTGTTTGTAAAATTATGACTTTGACATGTCACTATTCAGGAAAAGTACTCAAGTAACGCGAATCGTTTGGCGATCGAGGTGTTCACCAGCATACGTTACGCATTTCAGTTTACACAAAGGCTTGACAACGGTGAGAAAGAACCTGTCAACTAGCGTTTTACAGGCAGTTACAGTCTTTGTCGATCACCGAAGGGAGATAAAACCACACAAAACAACACGTCCGCCAAAATAAGACACTTTGGTAACCAAGAGTAAGCAACGATTGCATCACCTTGTCGAGGACAGTTCTGTGACCCTAATTTCCTGTCTACCAGGTACAACGGCTAAATGAGGAGGCAGCGACTAATGAAAGGAACTAGAGATCCGTGACCAATACACTAAAAATGACCTATGAACTCAACGGTTCACACTGGAGGGTTCCCCACTCGAGTGCAGTGTGGTGACGGGAAAAAGCAGTTAGAAGTGGTAAATAAGAAGATTGAACATAGCGCCAGTCTCCGTACGTTTCGTCCCGAGCAAACGCTCTTGAAAACCAAGCAGCCTAAGATAAAGCTAAGAAACAGGTTAAGATGACTAAATTAAATATTGAGCAACGATAGGGTTACTGTCAACAGAGAAAGGAACAAAGGAATACTTACAATCTGGCCGATAACCATTACTGAGTGGTGTTCGTTTTAGTAGCAGACTGCAAAGAAAAAGGGTGAAGAAATTGAATATCAATAATCTGAACATTTCAAGGGGTAATAAACATGACAAATTAAGTGAGGCTGATAGTACCGTCAAAAGAGATGGGTAACGCATCGATGATCTACATCACGTGTAGGGATTAGAAATCAATAAGTACATCCTGTCATGAACATTTAGTTAACGAGTACGTTCATATATAATTCATCAGACACCCTCAATTGAACAGGTTTCATTAGACCGAAATAGCACTTTGAGTGATCAATTTACCATTATCATCAACATACAGCGAGGAACAGTAAAACAGAATTTCACTGGTCGCTACCACATTCATAATGCATGCAAAGCAGGAATCTGTAATGTGGATAGCGAATAGACCTATTTTGAATGAGGTAGGAAAAAAGTGAACCTTCACGTTCAACACAGCTGTGCACAGAAGCATCTTAACCCGATAAAAATCCCAAGAACACCACTGCTTTCGGTTCGTTGCGGTGTGTCAAACCAACCAGAATGGAAAACGCGATTGATACGCTATTTAGTCTTGCTGCACATTTTCTCATGCCTCATTGCCTGTTGACCTCCGCATCATTTTCCCCAGCCTGGAGCAGCAACTGCAAACAAGAACCGGTGCAGGAGACGATGGCTGGGCAAATGAAATGTTTCCTGCTCAACAAAGACTACACGTCCGAATTCGGTGAGGCAATAAAACCTTCCCGAAAACAAGGGCTTGCCACGATGTTATTTATCCGCTCATTCCATCCTGTCTGAACTAAACTCGTCATTATCATTATCGTACAGTGAGGTGAATTCCAATGATCGCTGCCAAACTCACTAAATTAGCGAGAATATGCGGTGGACAGGGATTGAGCCTGTTTCGATGGAGGGAAAAGGAAGCGAATGTCTACGGTCAACACAGAGTACTTCATCTGCGCATACCCAAGTGTTCAAATCCTTTGGCTTGGTAAGAAATGACAAGAATGCCCCTACTGTCTAATCACTGCCATATCCTTCAGTGCCTTCAATCAGCTAGTTACAGAGTCTCCTGGACCCTGAGCTAGTGTGTGGATTTTTTTTTACAAATCTCGCAATCGTAAAGTAGAACAGGTCGTACAGTGGCACAATATACGAGGATTTTCCATCTCAATGAAATGTCACTTCTATGCCAAAAACGTTTCAGTCCTCTGTGTGCTGCTGGAGCCTTGGAGTTACATGTAACCACCCAAAATTAATGTGCTACCACCATTCCTCATGGAACTGCGTGGGTAGGTGAATCGATCGAAAATAGGAGCGTTTAGATCCGGTGAAAAATGTAAACAGACAGGTCAGAAGACGAGAGAAATTCGTTATGTATAATCGGTGGCGTACGGAAAACATCAAATATTTAATGAATTACCAAATCTAGTTAGGTTTTATAAGGTAGTCGACGCCCACTCAAGCAGTATTACTTAGCACTTTGAAGATACAAAGCGCATAGAGTAAAAGAGCTTGTTACCAGGTCACGTGCATTCTGTATGCACTCACCAATATTCGAAAAAAGACGATGTCATCGGTGAACTGCAAACCGCGCAGCTTTCCTTCAACTGTCCACTCAACGCCACCATTTTCATCGCAACCCATTAGTTCGTGAACGACTAAATGGAATTCGCACCAAAGGCATTAAAAGCGAGGTCAGGCTACTCAATACCCTGTACTCTTATCCTTCTATCGACCAGGAGCTATTCTGAAACCTAGAATGTATTTTGTATATCAAAACAAATAGCCCGCAATAAGCGAATAAATGCAGGTTTCAGAGATCTTCGATAGGATGACGTCATCCGGGGACTGTTTTCTCTATGAATTTGATTTACTACCTTTACGAATTCTGTTACACTTGGCGGCTGGAGGTTAAGGACGGAGAAATCATCTCGAGCTGTGGATGACAAGTTTTCTATGTTGATAAATGATTGAATAGGAAATTGGTCAAAATGCTCTGGTGATGGACAGACTGGTCTACTGCATCAGACAAAAAGAACTCGGGTGTGTAGCGTTCATTTGAATCGTTAAGGATGAGTTGCAAAAGTTTACCGAAATCACCGGTTCTTGATGCGGTCTACATTTAACCACCAGTAAATCCGACGGTCGTTCGGGGTGGAGCATGAGGCCGCTCAGCGAGCTCTAGAACCTTTGATGCTGACAAACAGGCGGGCTTCTCATGCTTTGTTGGACATATTGAAGATATTCGGAAATCCATTCTTTCAGGTTATTGAATTTTCTTCCAACTCCGGCCAAGCAGCTTCATTGACCATCATCTTAATCTGCTCTAACTGCTCTTCCACCGTGGTTTCATCAGTTTGCATGTCACCTATAATGGTCAGTTGGGCCCTGATGGCACCGTTTTATGATATTCCAGCATTTCGAGAGCAGCGAAATTCATTCGGTTGCGCAGCAGTATCCTGGATATGTGATCAAACGGGACTACACGAAATGCATACACAAAATAAAAATAATTTCATACTGCATCAGTCGTCGCGCAGGATAATCAGGACAGCGCTGCCCATTGAATCGAGCGGGGCGAGTAGTGATAATTGGGCTACTGCTCAGATATCCCAACTTTGTTTAATTCTTTGTTTTCAGTGTCCAGCCCCCTCCATTTCCCCCTTCTTCCTACCTGTAATAGTCCCTCAAGCAACTTGGATCTCGCTCGCCAAAGGTTGTTGCCAAATAGCACCGCAAGTAATGTATCTCCAAACGATTTGCAGATTNATGAAATCCTTGGGGATCGATATTTGCAGCGTGTCGGAAACTCAAATACCGGAACCTACTATTATAAGCCATTTGAGCGCGCCAGATTTGTGTCCGAGATATATTCTTCGCACATCAGGCGACGACGAAGCCCACTCAGTGTGTCACCGCGGGATAGGTATTGCACTCAGCAACAGGAATGAGTTCCCTCTTATTGATTGGATCCCCGTCAACAGTCGTTTATGTGCAGTGTGTCTCTAAGGTTCAATCAGCGTCCGGAAGGGAAGCAACACCAAAAGGTGTTTGTTCATCGTATCAGCATATGCACCGACCAATTGCAGTTCTGATACCCAAGAGGACGCCTTCTCATTCGGATGAGTAGAAACTTCGACATAGCTGTACTTGCAAGTGACTTCAAAGCGCAGGTTGGAAAGCTGGGTGCATCCGAAGCTTGCCTAGGCGGTCATTGTACACTGCCCTGCCAGCGAACAGACAATGGCGATCGACTTCTTCAGTTCTGCGCAGACCATCATCTGTTCCTATACAGCATCAACTTTCGACACAGCGCTCGACGGACGGAAACATGGCGCTCCAGTTCAACTGGTACGGTAACTCCAATCGACCACATAGCAGTAAGCTACCGTTGGCGTGGCTCAGTACAATACTGCAGGTCCTATTGGACCACCTTCGTTGAATCTGATCACGCATTAGCTTTGATGCAGTTCGCTCTCCAACTCACTGGTCGCAGAAAATCCCACCAACCTCGATTGGCAGATCATTGCTTATCTGACCAAGCCGTTCGTGTCCGTTTTGAATCAGAACTAGGGCAATCGCTAAACGCACGGCTGGGTAGTAGTGTAAATGAATAATACAATCAGATTAGCCGAGCAATGCACTCCGCAGCGAACGTTGTTTGCGGATCGGAAACAGTAGCCCACTCGAGGCATTGGATATCTGATGAGTCAGTAGCACTGATGGAGAAAAAGCGGCAAATCCCAACCACTCTGGATCAAAACAAAGTTAGGTGACGTCTACAATGTCAACTCACGAGGAGCCTCAAGAAAGACCGTGAGAACTGGTGGGAAACGATAGATCGTGAAATAGAAGTAGCAGCTGCATCAGGGAATAGTCAAAGACTGTTCCAACTGATAGTGAAACAATCTGCGACGAAAGTGGGCAAGCTATTCACAATAGGGATCAACGATTTGATCGCTGGACAAAGTACTTCGACGAACAGTTCATCTGGCCAGGCGCTAACCATGCTATCCCCTCTGATGTGGCTGAGCCTCAGTGGGCAGTGTCATCTGAACCTCCTAATGCAGGAGAAGTTCGTTCTTGCATCCAAGCCCTGAAGAAAGGAAAAGCAGTTCGGCTGGACGTGCTTCCTATCATTCTTTTCAAGATGGGGGGGCGATAACTTTGTAGACTCCATTACTGATGTAATGCGTAACATCTGGTTACACGAGCGCATTCCATCATCCTGGAGCGAATCACTGATCG
>UZAN01047665.1:0-25849 GCA_900618425.1 Echinostoma caproni | reverse complement strand
GCTCGATTGGCCGTGGCCATCTCCTGTCCTGTGCAAACTGACTGACTGACTGACTGACATTGGACCTGACCTTCACACTGTTGTTCGTTTAATAAGGTTCACGTTACACAAAACGTTTCAATGCCACCAGTCACACAACTTTCGTGAGTCAAATATAACTTCCAATATGAATCCGATTTACTCAGGGAACCCTCCTATCAGGTTGTTCTTTCAGCGTTTGATTCCTTGCGCTCGAAAATAATCGATGGAAATTGGTCGAATTTGCGGTAAGAATAATCACCGAAATTTTTCATCCTGGTCTACTAGCGAATTGATAAAACTACTGCACGAAGAGACACGAAAGTCTATTAAAGCAGTCGATGAAAGCACTCCTAACCTTCACATTGCACTCCGTATTTTAAAGATTGCGCGCGAAGAAGCCTTGAAGTAATTCATTTTCCAAGTGGTATTAACTTTGCAGAGTTCACCAAGGTGCAAATGCTGACTTCGAAGAAAACACAACGGTAAGAGTCATTTAGGTTCTGATATCTTCTTCAGAATCGCTTATTCGCTTCGGGCGACACGACTTACGAAACTGTCTCTAGGGTTGACATTTTGGAGCCCATTGTGAGCGCCGTAGATGAGCTGATCATCGACATAAAATCGTGCTCGGAGAATATATCAGACTTGTCTTTGAATTTCATCCATTCCGATGAAACCATACTTACTTGTGGCTTTTCACGACAGGTTTACCAGTTCCTAAGAGTATGTTCTTTTAATGCTGTAGCAGTGTGGTTGTAGAGAGCATCCGAAAAGAAACGGCTATTCAAAGTCATTGTATGCGAAGGATTTCCTGAAAATTTGGGTCATAAGCTGGCGGATGACCTTACAAAAGAAGGAATTAACGTGATTCTCGTTCCTGATACACATTGCTTCGCAATGATGTCACGTGTCAACAAGGTATAACTTGTGTTTAAATTTTACTGGTTCAGGTTATTATAGGCTGTGACGCTGTCTATCCAGATGGAACGCTAAAAGCGCCTGTAGGAACTTACAGCGTTTTGCAAGCAGCAAAGCATTTTTCAACACCGGTGAGTTGTAGTTACCACGTGCTGCTTTCTTTGCTATCCAGAAGTTTACGTGATGTTGGTTGCGCAGTGGTTTAGTCGCTGTCGATGTGCTTTGGATCCTATGGTCTGAGGTTCGTACCCTACCACCGTCACCCAACTTGGGTGCTAGGCAAAATTACTTTCATCCGGTTTAATATCACGCCTAACCTAATGGGGTCTTATGTGGTTCGCCACTCCGAGTCCCGGGGCGTAGGTTACCGGTTTCCACCACTAAACAGCAGGTCCTCGTGACTGGAGTTTACTCCATTTACTGTACATCGCACTACAATGTATGATAATAAAAACGTAGGATAAAAACCCTGGGCTGTTTCGCACAGTGATACTGGCAATAACCTAATGTTAGTATAAAAATAAACCGTTCCGCTAATTCTCCTTAGGTATTAAGGTGTAAGTACTGGTCAAACGATTCTGGGACTGGTGTGCAATTTTTAAAGTTGAACCAAACTTGTTATTGATGTAGTTAGTTTAAGTCTTGTTTAGTGGGGCGACATGAAAGTGAACGTTTACTTTCTAGGTTTCAGGATATTCTCTCTGAAAACCTTCGACTGGTTACGACTAGATTGACGAAGGTGGTCAAATAATCATTTTGATATTTTTTTCAAGTACTTCAGGTATTCTACTTTAACGATTCTCTGGATAAAACCTCAGCTTCTCAATGCACCTGCGAAATTTATTCTTTTTCTCGGGATGCCTGTGAAGTGCGGCCTTGTTCCCTTGTTTTTGTTCATAGACATCTTTGCTTTCCTTGGCCAGATGTCAAGTTTCTCCCATGGAAGTTTTAATCTATTAACCGCTCCAATTTTTTTGCTTGTCAACACTGCACGGTTATTCTTCAACACGGGACTATTTCCATTATGCGATTAATCATGATGTTCAATGAAATATCTAGCGGCGAGTAACCAACCTATGGGTGCCTTGGTTTTCTGTCCCCTGGGGATTCGGTGACCTTTTCAACTGTTGGATTAAAAGGATGAAGGCCTCGGATGATTGTTGCACGGTTTTCTGTTTCCTCAGGAACTGACTAGATAGCCAATGTTTGTCAAACCAAGAAAGTTTTGGAACACCACACCTCTAATAAACTCGATCCTGTATCCAAACTTTCCTTTAAAATAATCGGTCAATCCATAGGCGCAGCCGAAAATGGGGCTCTAGTCTCGAAAAAATATTTTTTTTTAATTTTTCCTAACTTCCGAAAAACCACTGCAGTTTCGGATTCGGTTTATCAGCGCGCCTAGTTGTGATAGATGGTTCCAAACGTGCCGTTCTTTGAAATGGTTACAAAACTCCACTGATGTCCAGCTTCCACAAAAATCAATATTCTTCCCAACTTATTGCTGATTTTAGTTTTCTCAGTTTCACAAGCTTATACTTTCAGTTGGGTCTTTTAGCTTATCTCTTTCGTACTGCGCTCAAGATCAGTCTCCTCCATTGCAGGCGGTTATTCACCCCAAAACAAATATTGTACAATACTTAGATTCCTCCACTCTTGAATACTGTAGCAATCTATGCGATATTCCATTTTCTCCCTTTTCGAACCTGCTCAACACAAATTGATTCACCATATCAATGATTCTTCCACATTCGTTGAGCGGCTGCCTATCTCTGATCGCTATTACTTCGGATTTTACTCACCTTTAGCCACCCCTCTTAAATTTCAACGCCACTCGTTGGCTCGATTACTAGTTTACCTCGCAGCATACAATCCCCAAGAGCGTATCCGTTTATAATGCCTTCAATAGTTGATCGTTCCGATCTTTATGAAAGGATAACACAGCAGCTGCGCAAACCGCTGGGGGATAAGTTTAGTCCCGATCATCACGAAAGTGTTAAATTTTGTGATACTTTGCCGCTGACATTATTAAGAGACAAATATTCGCGAACGTCCAGTGGGACCCCGACCAATTTGCGATGGCATCGACCGAGTTTTCACTTCGTCAACCCCGAATCACGCAGCATTTCGTCGACCAACAGCCGTAGTGTTCCTTAAATCTAAAAAGGTCCTCAATTCTGTTGATTGTAAAGCTTTAGTGTATTCACTACTCTTAAAGAAATGCCACTAAAGTATGTAAACCAATTGAGATCACTGTGCTTGCATACTTGTGATAACGCAATGGTCTACGGTAAGCTAAGCAAATCATTCGAAACTAGCAGCGGTGTTCGTCAGAAATGCCCTATTTCACCATTCTTATTCAGTTTGGTCGGCGACAAAATGCTAGCGAACGGACTAAATGGTCTCTTAAATGCTGTCATTAAATGGGCAGCTGGAGGAAAGCTGTGTGATGGATGGTACGCTGGTGTCTTCATTTGTCCGTTGGAATTTGTGGAGTATGCGCCAAGCGCCCAAGTTCTTTAATTCCACTTTACACCTTTAAAGTGCGAATTGATGCTACAAGATTGGCTTTCGTCTACCCCAGTTGTGATGCTTGATCGTCAAAGATTAGTTATGTAGAATTGTTTCTCTTGCTTAGGTGATTGGGTGACAAATGACGGCAACAAAGCTAAGGAGGGTGACCTCACGCATTCTACGACACGAGCAGCATATGCAGGGCTGAGACACCGGCACCGACGGAATGTTTCCTTGAAATCTAACGGTTGTGCACACTTCTCCACGGTGCGGTCAGTTCTACTTTGTGGTTGATAAACCTTAAATTCACTTAAAGGACATTCGTCTTCTAGAGGCCTTCGACCGTTGTTTTTTACGTGGTTTAGCGTGGGTTGTACGCAGCGAGCTTGTAGGCTGACGAATATTTGGTAATGATTTGGTTAAGAATTCGTTATCACATCAAATCCAGATAAGATTAGAGCAAGTGTCTCCAAAAATCTTGGTAACTTGCTGGTTGAGAGACACTAAAGGATATGGCGGCTAACCGACAGCAATAGCGTTCTTGTCATTTCTTATCAGACCAGAATGTTAGAAAACCTATGCATGCACATTTAGGTTGAGCATTCTGTATGTTGACCCCCTACCTCCACTTAGTCTCATTCCCTGTCAGTTTACATACATTCTCACCTGTTTAGTGTGCATTCTGATCTTGATTACGGTCAGCGACGTTCGCTTCACCGTATCGTGGTGTACGATGATGATGAGTTGCGAAAAAAGAATCTGATGGAACGTGTTTAATTGCAGTGGACGGAAGATAGGCCGTCGACCATTGAAAACCAATCAGCTGATTGCGGTGGTAATACGCGTGTACCTTTTCATTTTCACATTTCATTCATCCGTACTCGTGTTGTAATATCTTCTGTTATCTGTTAGTATCGTTTTCACGAAAGCAGTTTTTTATGAACAAAATATCAGTAACGTAGTTTGCTAGACTCCCAGGGAGAATAAACAGACATGCAGTTCTAAGTACGAATTCAGACCTGAAAGTAATAAATTGTCTTTAAAACTTGGTCGATGAGTCCATTACTTACATGAAATTTATACCCGGTGTTATTTTAATCTCCGTCCTTTCCCTTCCATTCCCTGTGTTATATTTTAGACATACGTGTGTCTTCCACAGTACAAAATATCTCCGGTGTCATGCAAAAGTCCTCCGCGTTCGGTTCCACCCTGTTGCATTCTACCGACGGCGGATCCGAGCAACCCAGCTCTAGATTGGCTCGACAGTCCAGCAAAAATTTTACCACCGCATGATCCGACTGTGATTTCCAGTGGTTTGGCTCAACGTGACCCCAGCCTTGGCCCACTGGTTTGGAATTTACGTTGGGAAATTATTCCTGCTGGATTTGTGAATCTGTTCTTGACCAATCTCGGTAGTCACGCACCGTCTTATTTGTATGCACTTGGACGGGAATTATTTCATCATTTGGATGTGCAGGCTGCCTGTATATGGTAGTGAATCTTCCTTCTTATTTTTATTATGTATCTACAAATCATGAATTATTTGCTCATTTGAGCAGCGAAATATCGATTTTGGCTTTGCTGTGAATAATTTTTAAACGCATCCGAATGGGTCCCGGCTGGATTAGGTAATTTTTTATCATAATCAACGCGAGTGCCTATAGCCCGCGTTTATGTTGCAATCTTTCAATATGCGGTTCATGTTGAGACTACTCATGAGTAGCTATTTCGCAACTCGTTAAAATCAATGTTTCGGATCACCACTGGTTTCTGGTGTCAGACCTTAACGGATTTGCAGTGTGCTGTATCGAAGAGTTCAATAAGCGGACAGTACGTGCTCTTGGCTGAAATTGTTAAAAACGGAAAACAAGTGGGTATACAACTGTGCGGTTGTTCTACAATATACCTATTACGTGTTGGACGATTGATTCAATGTTTAAGTGGATCGTTACGTTTGAGCTCTCAAGAAACTGGTTCTTGGTATTCGTATTTTCTCAATAATTCCTGTTTTATTTTGAGAAAAGAAACAATTGTTAGATCATCGCAAGAATATGACTTTTACATACAGCCGCGTTGTTTACGGATGACCATCACTTTGAGTTCAAGCAAAGATCTCCGTTTCATTGGATCGGGTATAATCTTACCTGTCTAGGTTTCCATGACCATATTTGTGATGAAACACTGATGTCTTTTTCCGAATGGTAATCCATCTTAATCCCTGAACGAGTTTTTAAAATGATCTCTACTAATGGAAATTCTTCGAAGTTTTCCGTGGTATCAGTAGACCACATTCTAAATGTTCAAAGTTACGCACATTTGATAACAAGTCATTATTTCTCATCACATCAACCTGATGAAAAATGGAATGCGTGATGTAATTTGTTCTTAAACTGTGAATAGTTTGGTCAGTCATCTAGTTGCTCCATTTTTATATCAAATATAAAATCTTGGATTTTTAGCGCTCACAGCTTTTTGTTGCTTCTCGATCTCCAAGTGATCGGATGACTAGATGGGTTACCATAAGAAAGTAAACAGAAAATGGAACACCAAAAAGAACGGTACTTGAATAAATCTGCCAATGGTCATAAAACTGACTTGGTTGTTTAAAAAGTTGTTTTATATGACTCAAGTTGTTATTTCGATTCAAATGGTTGCAAGTATTTCACTCCCAGTTGCCTATGCGACTTGAATTTTGCTTGCTTGTAAAAATGCCCTTCTAAGTACAGAGGCTAATTTCCGGGACTTGGTCAAATCGAAAAATCGAGATGATTCTCAGTTTTCGGGTCCTCAACGAGTGTAGGAGAATACCAAATGCTTTTGTGAACCGTATTACGTAACCAATTACTACATTGATTGTCAGTAATTAGTTTAGATAAATCCTACGGTTGTTGCACACATGTTGGTTTTTTCCCTCGGGCCTTATTTCTCGCCTAGAGACACTTCTCGCTAATAAAAAATTGATGTGAATTATAACATTGTTTTGCGAAATGCGCACTATAAAGATACCAAGGTTTAACAAAACTGCTTTACACTACATTCAAAAACATAGCGTTCTTCAAAAGACCTCTATATTATTCCGTTTTCGGCTCATGTATTGTCCTTTCATTCTGATCACTTCAAATGTCAATTTATGAATCAAGCCAACCGTATCATATTCCACTGATTCTGTCATCTCATTTCCAAAAGCGTCCTCTGCAGATTGCAGCTGACTCATTTCCTAATTTGAGGATTCCCACAGTTTTTTTGCACATTATTCATATTCCCTACATAGACAACTGCTTATAATCCTGACGAAACAGACAAAATAGCCACTATCATTTGATAATTATCTTCCGGTCGTATGTAGATCAGTTTTTCTTATCCTTCTGTCTACATGATCCAGATCGTGCACTACGTATGCGTTGATTCTCTTTTCCAAAGGTCATTAATAAGTAACTGGGTAAGCAGTTGAGTGCATCAACCAGTAATTGTTATGTAGACTGACCACTGACAAGCATTGATGTAAACGCGGTTTTCATAAGTCATTTTCGGTTTTTCCTCCGGCACTGTAAAACAATATTGAACGAATTGTTTCTTGAACCGTTTCACATTTCCACACAGAAAAATTATTCCCTGTGTGAGTATTTTATTGAAACGTAACGGTTACTCAAATATTAGGACGAACATTCACCACTGTCGCACTTAGCATCCCCAGCAATGCGTTCCAGTTTGAAAGACTGTTCCCTTGAGTGCATCCACTCAGTTGCTTACTGTTTCAGAGCTGTCTACCTAGTCACAACGAAGAAACACTGGAAAGAATGATGGGAAAATCACTCCCGTCTACTAGGACATTGAGCAACGTGGATATCGAATAACGCACTAGGCCAACGCCATCATCCGGGGAATGTAAACGAGTCTTTCAGATTTGTCAATCGCATCCCAGCGATATTACCCGAGTCTGTGTATTGTGTTATGACGTGTACTTAGGCTCAAATAGTTTGCCTTTCGCCACTGTACAATCACGACTTTATGGTTGGCGCATGATTTGCCAAAGGTACTTATCAAATATTAAAATGCGTGTGGCGAACGCAACAGCTACGTAGCGACGAAACATTTCAAATACTGACCGACTAAGGACCTTCTAACATCCAACTTTAGAGGTTTCGTCTCAAAGCTAATGGAAAATGGGCATTATTTGAATAACTATAAATAATCCGTTGATGATTTATCAAAAAAGCTGGCTTTATTTTCAATATAATATAATCCGTGATTATTACAAAATTGATGGCATTGGCTGAATTTAACCACCATTAACCTTGTTCTTTCGTGCGGCAGTTTTGGCTGCTGTCTTCCCGCTACCCGTTTGGTCAACAAAATAGAAGAAAGCAGACGAAATACTTTGCAGCTAGGAGCACTAGAAGAAAACTTGAAGCAGGAAACCACGTCTGCGCACTTCTGTTTGTGACACGCAGTGTGCCAAATCGTCGGTTGGCTTGACCACGGGTTCCGTAATTGGGAATCTTAATGTAACCGACATTTTCACATTAGGTTTCTCTTTTTACCTCATCATTGTCTTTTCGATCGTCCCGCCAGGTTCGTGCGATGCGGCTCGGGCAGACATGGTCCGCGTTTATGATTTTCCCGTAGCAAGCATGTCTGTACCGTTCAGTAAAAGCAGCTGGACAGCCACAATTTACACAGCCGTGATTCGTTCACCAAGAGAAGATACGACGAGCCAAATCAGTCTACTTCATCTATTTTCTCTTCTATGGGCGCTGAATGGGTGTAACAGTATTTGTCATTTTCAAGGTGCTAAACGCAAGACTAGCAAAAGTACACTGACACTTAGACCGTAAAAAGCGTGCAACTTATCGGAATCGTCACTCAGCACTGCGATGTCATCTACGTGGTGGTAGACAGCTTTGCTGTCGTCCGGTCCTCTTCCACACCCAACCACACCAAGTCCCGGGGTTTAGGTTACCGGTTTCCATCACTGAACCGCAAGGCCTCGGGGCTATGGGGCTTTCCTCGTCTGTTGTTCATCACACGAAAGTTTGCAATAAAAAACGTACCACAGATCTGATGCGTTACCCTCGCATGAGAACATGAGAACGTCGTTTCAGTGCGATCTGATTTAAAGGTTAATCTCTCCATATTTTCTTATCACAACAGATTTCTTAAACACTTAGGTTTCAGCTTTCCTACATCGTTTTTCAATAGACTATCCTGTTAGCATATGTAGTTCGAAGAAAACGGGACAGTTATTTACGTAACCGAACAAGGGGACAACTTCATAATCAGTCGTTATGCACATAAAACTATTGTTATCAGTAGGATCATGCATGAACCCAAGCTCACTGAAGCCATCTTTGTTTAGAAAAATAGGCACGACAGGTCACGAGATAATTGCAAAGTTAAATTTCGCGCCACTCTCATCATACGGCGTAATACAGTGAAGCGAACTTCACCGATCGCTGCCAAACTCATGATACATACAAAGTATTGTATTGTGTATAACTTTTGCAAGCACGAGCTCACATTTCAGTTAAAAAATCATACACGCTAACCAGCACAATGTGTACAATCAACGGGGATGAAAACTTACAGACATGGGGACATTTCATAATCTGAGGTTAAGACAAAGTTCACTTATTGTTTGCTCTTTGGTTATGAGTAGACGAACAAGATACGGCACAGGTGAGTTGCGGTAAGTGTTAATTCGAGGTGAAATTTGACGAAATTGGGAGCGTGTTGAATGATGGGAATGACAAAGTGTCAGTTCTGTATACAATGGGTGGTCAGGATCTGTGAGAATCCTCTCAGCAAATTTCACACAGGAAGATACTTGATGCTCTGAAAACTGATTCATTCACAGGAATAGAAGAGACACGACTAATAATGTTTAGACCGTGACGTAAGACTTTAAAATCCTTCTTGAGTAAGTCAGGTAAAATTACTGGAGAAGAGTAAGATGGGGAAAACACACTGATAAATCAAGGTAGTAATAACTGACTGTTTGTTTCTTCTAAGGGAGTCGAACGTCGAAGTATGACGGATTAAGATCGAATTTATCCCGCGGCGGTTTTCACAGTCGTTGCGAGATCTCCTTTTCAAAATTGGAAAGATCACAGATTTGCTCCAGGGTGATGGAAGGTGCTCTTGCGACCGGATGTTACGCATTGAATTACTAATGGAATTTCAGAGGTCATCGATCCCCAACTTGAAAAGGGTGGGAGGAAGACCGTCGGATTCTGATACTTTCCTTTCTTCAGAGCTTGGATGCAACATCGTAGTTTTGTTGCAGTAGGAGGTTCACTTAACACTGCTCAAGGAGCCACAACTACAACAGACGAGATAGTCTGGTTAGCGCCTGGATAACTGAACTGTTCATTAAAGTATTCCTCCCAGCAGTCAAGCCCACTTTTGTCACAGTTTGTTTCACTAACTGGGAATTGCCGACTTCCTGTGTTGCTAATCAGTTGGAACAGTTTTCCACTATTCCCTGATTCAGCTGCTACATCTATTTTGCTGGCTGTTACCCACCAGTTTTCACGGGCCTCTTTTGGGGCTGTTCGTGAGACGATGTTGCAGGTGCCACCTACCTCTACTTTGATCCTAGTCGATCGGGATTCGCCGCTTTTTCTCTATTAGTGCTACTGATTTTATTAGATATCCAATGCCTCGAACGGGCTGCTGTTTCCTGTCCACAAGCAGTCCTCGCTACGGAGTACAGTGCTTGTGTAATCTGATCCCATTGTTTATCCAAACTAACACGCTGCATCGCGTTTAGCTCTTGAACTAGTCCTGATCCAAAGCGGGCACGAATGGCTGTATCAAATAAGCGATGATCGGTCACCCGAGTTTGGTGCTTTTTTCTGTGACCAGTGAATCGGAGGTTGAACTGTATCAAAACTAATACTTGATCAGACTCAATGCATTTGGTCCAGCAGGACCTGAAATTTTGCACTGAGCCACGCCAACGGTATCTTATAGCTATGTGGCCGATTCGAATTGGTACTGGATAGGAATAGATGGTTATCTGCGCAGAGCTGAAGAAGTAGATCTTTGCTATCTGTTCATTGGTAGGGCAGAGCACCACGACCGCCCACATAAGCTTCCGATGCGCTCAGTTTTTCAACCTGCGCGTTCAAATAAACTGCGAGCAAAATTGTCTTAGAGCTTCGACTCAAACAAATGAGTTTAGGTGACTTTATCACTGATCTCGTCATTTTATGCGCCAAGACTGCAATTTGTCTGCGCATACACTGGAATGATGAATAAACCTTTTGGTATTGCTTCCCTTCCGGACACGGATAGACCCTTGGAGTCGCATCACACATAAGCGACTGTAGACGGGGATCCAGTTGGTTAGAGACACTTTGACTGTAGAATTGAGTGCAATGCCTACTCTACGCTGGCCTACAGAACGGGCTTCGTCCACCTGATGCGCAGAGGAAGTACCTCGAAGACCAACCCAGTGCATTTATATTATATTCCACACTTGTCTGAGGACAGACTGTACCAATCAAATCATGGTACAATAATCTTTATAAAAAGGAAAATGTTCCATGATTGGCTTGCGGGCTGAGTACTGCCAGATTGCCCAGGCCAAGGCAGGTGAATTTTCTTGAGGAATTCACAACCGGAGCCTTGGGTTAACCGAAGCCCTCGACTAGTCAAAGCCTGACTCGCAAGGTAGCGGGGCGATGTGCGGAAACCGTAATCCATTGGGAGCTGGTGTCCAGTTCATCGGATCATACGCCCTTCGGACGGGGCCAGACATCCAAGGTGCCCAATACACCTCAATGCCCAATCGAGCCGGTGACCATTGCCACAACCGAAAAGGTATGGGTTTGGTTCGTACGTCTCCTCATGGTTGGTTTGGAATCAGGGTTTTTGGCCAACTCCCCCGGGTGAACTGCCAGTGCATTTAGGTGACTTATAGTATTAGGATCCTGAATTCGCGTCTTCGATACGCAGCCGACATCNAAAGATTCCATTGTACGCGCCACACACACTCGTTGACTCACCCGCGTCAGTCTTCACATCGGAAACCACCAGATTGAGGGGTTGAGTAGGCTTTAGAATATACAGTCTATTTTGTGGTAAGCTACTACTGTCATGCAACGAACTGTGGCCAGTGACAAATGAGTTATCTCGGGGAATGTTACGGGTCGGAGGAAGGGGTAAATGGAGAGGGTTGGGTACGGAAGACAAAGAATTAAACAAAGATTGGGCTGTCTAAGCAGTAGCCCACCTATCACTACCCTCCCCGCTCGATGCAATGGGCAGTGCGATCGTGATTATTTTGTGCACGCATTAGTTTATGTATGCGTTAGAGTTTAATGTACGGGTACTTTTAGGGTGTAGTGCCGCAAAGCATGAGCATGATTAGGGTTCTCGTTCAAACCCTCTAGATCTGACAAGAATCCGACCGCTAGGCAGCTAGTAAAGCGAAGTGGATGCCCATTTACTTGCATCGATTACTCCTCCACCATTTTGCCAACTGAGACGCTAACTTGAGTCGAACCCGCAACCTGAAGAACTGGGAGACTGAACTTTTTCTGACCTCTAGTCTTTGCCCTTCCAGACATGATAAGATCTGGCTTGATAAAGGTCATTCTGTGTAGTTCGTTGGGTTATAGAGGTGTATAGGCCATCACACCACGTCAGGGTACAGTTTCTTCGTGATGACCTATAGACAAATTACAGCATAAGAATGGAATATTTGACTCTCTGTAAAACAAACATCTAGTGCCAATTTTCGCTTTTCTCTCACAAATGCTAATATTCTGTTGAGTATTATCCAGGATTATTACATCCATGATGATAGAGGTATTCCCAAGTATTAAGCCTTACTCCGCGATTCGAGATCGCCTTCCTCCGTAGTAGAAAAGGTCTATGGACCATCCCCGAGCCTTCCAAAAGATCCATGGCATGGTGACGTTCTTGACATCCGAGAAATGCTATTGCGGATTGTCTGTTAGCATCTATTGGTTTAGTCTTACTCACTGCCTATCGTTTGCGAGGGCGTTTCCACGAAAATGAAAAAGTGCTTTGCTACAGGATCTTATTAATTCCGTTAATGAAACATGTTTGTTATCCAGGTAACTTATTCACAAAGATTCCCATCTCGAGTGTGCCATAGGGTGTATTGGCCACCGTGAATGTGCGAATAATAATTTGAAGGAGTATGTCTGATCAAATAACGATTTTTTATTTATTACACAATGTGAATAACAGTAAAAGGGGAATCCCCATACTGTAAAAGGGAGAGTAGGGGAACGTTCACTTAAGATCCCGTTTATTAATACTGCGTTTAAAGAGTGTGAGGTTGTAAGTTGAGGGCAGGGGAAACAAAAGTGGGAGAGTGTTCCAAAACTTGTCAATTCGGGGGAAAAGAGGGTTGAAGCAGAAAAGTACAACATCTGGGAACTGAAATCTGATAGGGATGACCAGATGTCTGTGTACGGGATGGGGAGGCATGGGAGGGAAGTTGCAGGAAAAGGAACTGCCGAGGCAAGTTCGGAAGAACAAAAACCAAAGTAGTAACGGTAGAGCAGGGACAATGAAGCAACTGTTCAACAATGGGCTAGTGACTGCGGAGCGGATGTTAAGGAAGGACAATCAGTTAGCCGGATAGGTTTTCGTTAATCACGATCAAGAAGAGAAAGAAACAAAGGCAAAGCCGCACCCCACACATGACTACAATAATCAGTAGCAGATAAGCTAGGGTGAAAAAAACGTCCTGCGCGAAATAAAAACACCACTCTGTCGGGCAGCACGAAAAGCAAGCTGAGTCATAAAAGGTGACCAGCATAAAGTATAAGTTATATGCAATCCAAGAAGAGAAACAGAGTCTGTGGAGCGCAGTTGATTGGAATCAAGAGAAGAATGAATGGTGTTTTGAAGAAATTGAAAGAATAGAGGTTTTAGAACAATTAAATGAAACGTGGATGGCAATGCCTCAGGAGATGTGTTCAGGATCGGAGTCCAGTGACACATTAACTGCACTAGGGTCACGATTCATGTTGGTTTGGGTATGGCGAGTAGTGCAGTAGGAGAGGGAGCAATGGAGGGTGGTGTCACCGGCAAAAGAATGGATCGGATTGACATCTAAATTGCTGCCTCACTCTAATGGATAATGATGTCCCAGTGTTTCAGTTGCTGTCATCGGCTTGCTTTGAACACTATGGTCTGAGGTTTAAACTCGCCACCCAAACTTGGCGGAAAGCAGCTTTGGTATCGTCCCGTTCAATACCTCGCCTATCCTAGCGGAGTCTTATGTAGTTAGCCACTTCCAGTCCCGGGGCTTAGGCTGCCAGTTTTCATCACTGAATAGTAGGTCTAAGTAACTATGGGGGTTCATCCAGTCTGCTGATTATCACACAAATGTGTGCAATAAAAATTGCACAATGTGTGTTTGGGCAAGTCGAAGGCCCTGGTTTTCAAGTCATGTTGTGTTTTGTAACCTGGTTGTATCGCTGAATTGATTTCTTCGTTATGGAGATGCATTTACCATGATAATTTTTTGTATGTGGTATGGACTTTTGTGAATTTGGAGTACAAAGATGCAGTGCACTTTGAGACAAATTGAACATTGAGGGCACCAGGCATTGGAGAAAAATCTTCTACACGTGGTGTTGATAACGAACATCAACCAAGTTGACGGACACCGTTCCCTGCGTGCTTTGAAACCTCTTCCACCTAAGGAGAAACATCTCATGCTGTTCATTCGACCGTAGTGAGGTAGCGCTTGTCAAATCATATTGAGCTGCTGGCTTCTCTTTTTATGCTCATGTATAACAATCACTTTCATAAGAAGCCCTTTTTGGCCGTAAATCTTCACCACTAGTTGACTGAGCGTTTCAGTATCAACCCACAGATTACCTTAGAAAAAGTAGATCAGCATGAGGTGAGTTTATTCTTTTGCAGTATCAATAGTTACCTCATGTACCGGCGCACCAGATTGTAATGAAACTAACGTGCTCAGACAGCCCCACGGAATACATTGTGAAAACATTTTCACTGGGTACAAATCTATCTTTTCTAAAGAGATTCATTAAGTTTACCCATACATTAAATGCATATCACATAACCCAATATGATGATTTACAATTCACCAACACGATTGACAAACTAGGTTAAACTATTTACGGGATATCATGAAAAACCGAAAAACGTAACAATCTTTTTTTCCGGAATCAAGCCTGGGCCGAGATATGGCTTTTGCTTTGCTGACAAAGCACTGAAAATCGGTTCTGGTAGCTCGCTCGGGTGAACTGAATTCCATTTAACCTGTTCACCGAGCTTGGCAATTTGGTTGCAAATGTTTCATTACCAGTCGACGGGACATCGTCAGTGTTTGTGAAGTGGTAGTATTCTACTTGTACCCTTCGTTTATATAAATGCTTTAAACCAGCAACCAAGTAGAGAAGCGAAAATAAGAGTTGTTGGCGAATAAACTAATGTTAAGCAAGTGGGCTGTCAGGCATTGTATTTTCAAGCGAGACTTTTTGCTTTGAAACAAGAGTTGTTATTCTTAAACATATGTTTCCAGATGTGATTGATCACTGGGCTTCATCAATTTTATGATTTGAGGACTTGTGACAAGAGAGCGAGAGAGACAGTCGGTGTAACTTAACGGGGACAAAGGCCATGTGATTTGTTGGGAACATGAGCCTTTTAATATTGCGGACGCATATACACACAAGTTCGATGCGGTTATTTTTTGCGTTTCTCTATGCGGCCTGATGAGTTTGATGTCACTGAACAATACTGTGTCGAAATTCAGTTGACAATATCTTATTCTAATGTTGAACACGTTCTGTATTTCGGATTACTTGCTCAAAATCTTCATTGAATGTCAGTTGTATTTAACCGGCTGCGCCCGGTTGTGAAAATTTGAAGGTTATATATTCAGCGAAAAAATATGAAATGAGAAATAGAGAGATATTTTGTGTTTATTTCAACCTTTTTGGGTTTCGTAATCTGTGAAAATCCATTCAAAACCAAATGAATGGTATCCCGGAGGTGCGTGTGTGTATGTATGTGTTGGGTGACGGGGGGGAGGGGGAGATAAACTTTCTCAGTACCCCATCTAGTTTCCACATGTAATAGAATCCACTGATTCACTCGTGTACAACCAAAATCTTGGTGTCCAATAGAAAATGCATTTACCATTCGGTCGAAATTGGTTGTTTCAGATGGTTCAGTCTGTAGATGAATTTACCGAGGATGCTTGATCTATTGTTTGTAAACACAATTATTGACTGATCCAGCAACTACTGGACGCCAATAACAAGTTGGTCGCAAAAAGCCATACTTAATGCTACATTTTTAGAGGGAGAAAAAAAGAGGATTCCATAGCCCACTAAAAATTTACGCAATTAAGCACTTCGCACAAAGTCGACCTCTGCATGTTTTTGTTTCATTTTCCTTTTGCGATACAATACCATTATTCTTGAACTCGTTTCATCCCCCGAACTACCGAGACCGAATCGCCTTTATTTGTTCGGACCTTTCTCGTTCTCTGTTTGGCCTTCCGATCAGGCGTACATTGCACCTAATGGGAGTCGAGAACCGGAACTGACGTCATTTCGATGAATGCAAAAGATTTTTTTTACATCTTTGACGTATCATAACGGCGCATTACTTTGATCAGATCGATTAAGGAATGCACTAATCACTGCCGCGAGTGCAATAAACACGTGATTTGGTTGATTGTAAAACGAGAACATTTTCTTCACATGTTTCTTCCTGTTAACCATATAAGTTGAGTGCTCTTTCCGTTGACCGGTTTTCACATCTAATTCCGCCATGGTCGGTACAGTGATAATTCTGTTCCTCCTAAACACCTGTTCCGTGTATTGTTTTGGCGGATGGGGTTTCGGTCCGTATCATCCCATGATGATGATGCACATGTATAATCCATGGATAATGGATTGGCGCGGTCCACACGGTTGGGGCCGTTGGACACCTCGATGGGACTACGGGGATTACGGTTACGGTTACGCTCCGTTTAGCTCAGCCCCGTACGGATACGAAAATCCCTGGTATGGTTGGAATCCGTACAATAATCATGTTTACGCAAGCCCATATCTGGCGAACAACTATGGATACGGGGCTGACAGTATTGGTGTAAATTTTGGCTACTCCGATCGTGATGGTTACGGAGATTGGTATAGAAGAAAACCGTACCCTCATGTTTTTGGCAAGCAGGAGGGAAGACGCCTGTCGGTACCTAGATGGGATGTGACTGATTGGGGGTCTGACAAATACGGATTCGGGGATGGCATTCTCAAAGCGAAATATGACAATCCGAAGGCTAAATGGACAGGCAAAGAAAAGGACCATAGAAAACTTCGATTGACTAAAATCTCGAATCAAGGTATGTACCATCCAAGCAATCACCACCAGCATGTGGCAGTTCCACATTATCATCGAAAAACTGATCTATATGGGTCCGGTCAACCAGACCATGGATACGATTCGACACTGTGGAACGCTCCTTGGTTTGCCTACGGACAAGGTGGACACGGCTATTAAAGTCCATGTATAAAACAACCTCTTCCCTTTTGACAGAGCATATCTGCTTTTGAACAATTTATTTCACTTAACAATAGCTCATATCATTACAGTACATTTTATGATTTGATTTCCTATTCAGTCTGTTTTTCCGTATTTTCCCTATCCCATTTTAAAGCCAACAGTCAGAGAAAGCATTAAAACGAATATTCGGTTGTGTCTGGATGAACTGATTGGTCGAACCCTCACAATACCAGTTCATCGTTATCTGTGATTTAACATTAGAAAAGCCGGAATATTTACTAACAACTACATACCTTGTGCTCCTAGTTGTCGCTTAGTAGTAGTAGTAATAATAATAATAGTAATAACATCGCAATAATGCGAAGCTGCTAAAAAAATGAGGTTTTGAATGGTTGTGGACAGAATTTTGAAAACAAAGCAATCATCCTGTCGGAGCTAAAACACAGTATGGTGACAATCAAAATACTTATGTTGCGTGAATTTTACACTACAACGGATAAAATTGATCGAGTATGTTGGCGGCCAGAGTGTGGATTATCGTCTTAGTTTGATCCCATCCACAATAAACTGAACACTACAAGGCCACCTTAAAGATGCATTCAAGTATAATAAAAAGAATAAATTAAATGGCGTTGCCAATTAAAGAATGCACAACTACCATGGATGTTGCAATTTAGGATATACCAATGATTCATCCAGTCCATCTTTGAAAGAATCAATTAAGGGCCTAGAAATAGCATGATCTGGTAGGGGATTCGAAATACTGCACACTATAATTGTAAAAGAATGACGCAGAAATTCCATTTGACAATTTTGGGGCACTGAGTTGAATGGTTACCCTCTGACGTGTGGATTTTAGACGACAAGATGAACAGTGAAAGACGTGGATAGTCAGGGCTAGGTATCATTTTATGCACCAAAGCTAAGTCTTCTCGAATTCTGCTATATACTCAGGGGAGTGCAAGCCTATTTATTATTGCAGACTTTCCACATGGGTAATGGAATGCAGTCCTTTGACAATTTCCGTGGCTAGTCCTTAGGGACGTTTCAAAATCTAGCAATCACTTTGCAGTCGTGGCTTTCACGCTTGAATGACGTGTTCAATGTGGGGCAGAATGTTGATTGATAACAAATGTGGGAACATCATGGGATTGAAGTTTCCAAAGAATCGTTTTAGCAAAACCGACAAATGATTCATTGGCGCAGCTAATCAAACAGCTTAGGTCGTCTTGAACAATAATCCTTCTCATTCGAAGCATATGGAAGTTGTTGATATCCAAAGAAGTGGGGACACCGCGTGTTGTGACGAATGGAACAGAGCAGTTTATTTTGATGTGTTGAATTCAATCTCATTCTCAATCAACCATTAAAAAGCTCTCTTCGAAGTACTATTGGGGCTTCAGGCTGTCACAACAATTCAGTTTTTGCATCTTCGGCAAACATGCATATTTATGGCCCGGCGGTTCGTTTAGAACAATTAGAAAAAGATGCGGACCGAGCACAGATCATCTTGAAATCCCACGGAACCAGATAGTGAAACGGACACCCGAACTGTCGTGGTGCCTTGTCGAAGACATTCTTCTATCCAACTCAGTCGAACGAAATCCTTACCGTGTAAAGTGCGTGTGACGCATTTCTAATTCCGGAATCCTTTTGAAGCACTGTGTTTAATGCACTTGACCGGTCACTGAGGTCTACGACTCGTAATCACCGCACTGATGTCGATCACCACCAGCCATATAAAATTTAGAGATCGGTTTCAGTTAGCAACAGCAACACTAAGTGAAACATGAAATTCGAAAGTGGTCATAATGTCCGTTTAGTCCTAACTGCCTCGGGGGGAGGGCGGCGCCCTTCACCAAGCAACGTAACACTTGCTGCTGGAAAAGCAAAAGTAACGTTAATGGCTTTGTGAAAAAGATGCAACACCAAGTGCGGGCGATATACACTCGAAATCTCATATCTTTTTGGCGCATCACATATTCGAACTACTAGCCATTCTGTTCTAACAAATGTCCGTCCAAATAACACAATCGTGAAAACAAGGAGTTATTTCTCCCATATACAAAGGTAGCTGTCGTAGTGACCCCGCTGACTATACCGACCTGCAACCCTGCTTCCGGTGTTACCGAAAGTCATGGAGTTAATTGTGGCAGATGCACTGATGGAATACTTCATAAGATACAAAATTCTTCCGACAGCTAAACATGGGTTCAGACAAAAGCAACCTTTTTCCACCAACTTGCTTCTTGTTTGACGGAATGGACCAGAACAGTTGAGGAAGGGGATACGATTTATCTGGACTTCTCGAACGAATTTGATCAGATAAACCACCAAATTTTACTGCAGAACCTCTACACTTACGGCATTTGAGTTTTTGTGATTGATTGGATTAGAGCATTCCTCCGACCACGGACCTTATCAGTTCGAGTTACTGATTCCCTATTCGGTTCTACCAGTTTTATCCGCAGTTTTCCACAAGAGTCCGTACTTAGTCCCCGACATTTCCTCTCTATATTAAATGATCTACCGAATTTTTTAGGGCCAAAAATAATACTGTTTGCAGACCAAAAAAATCTGGAAAACGGAAGCAGAACTCGACTGGTCGCTATCACGTCAAGAAACGCTTAACGCAGCTCATCAACGGTCTAAGGAGAACGATATTGAATTCAATGTTTCTAAATGCGAAGTCTTATCTGTACGTCACAAGAATAGATACTCGTATTTCCTCGGAAATCAGCTGCCACGTACCTCAAGTGAGAAGGACATAGGTTCAATTGTTCAAGAAGACTTAACCTGCTCGAGTAATTGTGCCAGGGCTTCGATCATTGATGGGAAGAATGTTGGTTAGTCTTTGGTTGAATTGAATCCGTGTTGTTCCCGCGTTTGCAATCATTCTACATTCGTCCGTACACACTGTTGTATCCAGTATGAGTCAGTAAGTACGCAAGTAGTGAATTAAGTAGTAATTATATTTCCAGTATGTAAACGCAAACGTGGCCGGTCCGTAAGCCGGTGAGCAAGCAAAGCGTCAACACGCAGACAGGCAGGCACAGAACTGGCGCAAGTCTTACCAAAAGGAGTGTCATCACGCTGGGCAGTCAACGAACCAATCAATGAGGAGAGATCAATACTGACCTCTGATTCGTTGAGGTGGATCGACCTTGTAACAGGGTAAGTCCGCATGACGTGCGTCCGTGCGTGTGGTGGCAGGTCGCAACGGTCAAACACGTGATGCACGGTAAACGTTTCACTCGACCGCAGGCCACAACACACCAACCAAGCTTACAAGGAGATTGTAAGATGCTGAAGTGTCCGCAAAGTATTATCTCCAAGATGGTCAATTGATTGAACTGCCTTTTTTATAAGGAGATATTACGATAACTGGGAGTATATTCTGCTCAGTAAAGCCAAATTCAAGTGCAATATATCTTGATGTGTCACAAACTGCAGAATGCAAACCATCCATATCTCCCGCTGCTGACGTTGTCGCCCAGCATTCACCTATGGGGACATTGTAGTGATGGTAGTAGTAGTATGCGCTGAACTCGGAATACAAACCGTGAAATGCGAATCAAGGACTATCAATCACGGACTGGATAAAGTAAGCAATGAACCGTACTGGCATTAGCACGTAATATCTCACATAACTGAGACGTGGGGAAAAGGCCATAGGAATGGTAGTTCGTTTATTAGAAGAAAGGAGGGAGATTAAATAATATGTACAAAAGAAGGTCATTGATTATCCAGGATTCCATCAATCGCATTCCAGTATAGCTTGCATCATTATGCTTCTGTTTAGACTGCACGATCTGCCTATGGTATGCAGTCAGTAGCAGTGACACGAATGCGAGTCATTGACGTCACCTTTGAAATCTGATTGATCGCAGTTGTCCAAAAGCTGTCACGCGTCATCTTGTAGGCCTAGATCACCACAGATTGTCAACATGATTTCGTGTTTGGATTGCAATGGTGGTTGTGATTACTGATTTCTGTCCATCATCTTCACTACGCTACCGATGAAAAAGGTTTCAATATTTCCATGCATCCTTTTGAATTACTGTGAATCATTTCGCACAGAAGTATTAATAATTCTTTACCACACTGTGCAAGATGAATACTTGAATATCACGGATTGTTTTGTATGAAAAGTTTGTCGTAAAAGAGTGCAAAAGAATCACAGTGTGCCAAACTTTAGTTTCTATCGCATTCCAATAACTGAATAAAACAAGTGAAAGGATCAATAACAGGAGTGTTGATCTAACGGTTTCAGTCGCCATCAAATCGGCCCCGGTGAACGGCGTGCTTGGACCCAACCATATCCGTTACATAACATAACTCAGGTCAGTTGCTTCCACTTCCCGGAAATTGCTTCTATAATTCCGTACTGAATAAAAAAATAACTTCACGGAAGAAAGATACCATTCAGAATAAAGTAAACAATTGCTTGTAGTTAAAAAAAACTGAGGATCACAAGGTTTGACAACAAAAGGCTCAACAGTTACAGTCTCAGAGAACCGAACCGAAAGCAAACGGTTTCCAGTGGAGGATAACAAAACGTTTTTGCGTTGCTCACTCCACACAGTATGTTTTCTTTTTCTTTTTGGAATTAAAACCATGCAAAAAAAGCATTCATTTCAATGGATCTGATTCAATTATATAGTCGATAGAGTTTCTCCGACTAACAACAAACTGAATCTTTTTGAAAACCAGCCTCGAAACCTGGAAGCCTTGATGGAAGCCAGATCCGAACAAAGGTTTTTTGACTCTCTTCGCAAATTTTATGGCTCACCGTTTTCTCTGTTTTGTCAAGTCTGGTCCAATGTTTGCAAATAACGCATGGAATGGCAGGCCATACCCTAGCGACCTTAGATTATGCAGTGAAATGATTTTGTTCAAATGGGAGACTACCTGTTCCTAAAACACGTCGTCTGACCTTATCGGTACCTGCTCGATTCCTCCATCATAAGAGGGTGATATTTTGCAAACAGATAGCTATTGGCCAAGATTTGTTAGAAAAGGCCAAGATGGGCAGCCGCAGAGTAGCACAGTACCAATCATCTTAGATACCGCCAATAAGCTGCCTGAGTTAGAGGCATGCAGTAAACGTATGATAATCTAGGAGAAGTTCCCAGCAGGAATACTCCCAGAATATTATGCGTTTACTGCATGCGTGTAACTCAGCTTATTGGCGGTGTATAAAATGATTTGGTCAGAGATCTTAAGGGTCTTTTTGGGGTATCTACCGTGACTAAATTACAGGTATAATGGCTACTCATTCTTGGTGTCTAATTGAAATTTACCGAGAACAAATATCTGTTTTTTAAATTGGTCGGTTTGGAGACCAGGTTTCACCTTTTACAACCATTAACCATGCACTTCCGTTCGCCGGTTTTGGTTACTGCTTTTGGCTGCTCATTTGGATAAAAGGGAAGGATTAGGATTGAAATGTTGAAAGCCAACACAAGCGGAAGTTAGGGAACTCATATAGACTGATGTTAGGAGAATAATGAGTAGATGCACGAGTACTACTGCTTGCGACTACCAGACATATCACTCAGTGTCCCTAACCATCGCTGATTATGATCTCGAGGTCCCCAGCCAGGGAGCCTAACGGGAAGTGAAGTTCGCTTAACTGTATTTCGCTGTACAATGATGAGCCTAACGGGACCTATGTGACCCAGTGTCCTGGTTAGAGTTTTTATAATCTCATGCCAGCTCTTCGTTTGACCATCCTTGGGTTTTTTCCACCCACTACCTGCCTCGACAAACATCGTTCGCTGAGGCAACCTCTCGGGTGACAAGCGTAACACTTGCCCCAAACGCCGTAATTTCTAGAGGTCGACCATTTGCTCCAGTGGGCGACAGCGATTACCTAAACCTTTACGTCTAACCTCAGCATTGCTGATCCGCTGACCCCACCAGACTCGTGCAATACTACGTAGACAGCGGTGTTAGAACATCGACAATTTATTTTTATCCTGTTCCCGTAGTGGCCATGTCTCTACTTTGTATAGCAGTACTGGCCGAACTGCTGCAGCTAATACTCGACCCTTCATAGACAGGCGGATGTCGTGACGGTGCCACAGATATCTCAATTTGACAAATGCCAACCGAGCCATTTGTATGCATGCCGACACTTCATCCACGATACGTCCACCAGGTGAGATATAGCTGCCTAGATAGAAAAACTTGTCTACTTCCGCAGTCTGGGTGATACTGGGTGCTGAACCAACCCAATATTGGAGCAACATTTTACATCTTGAAGGTAAAAAGACGCATACAGAACATGGCTACACTGGCATTCAAGCTGTTTCAGAAAAGCTTGCAACTTATCTGGGACTTTACTTATCAGTACAATGTCGTCTACATACTCTAGATCAGACAGTCTGCCACCTGGGAGTATATCGATGCCACTAATCTCGCATCAGGTTACGGCTGTTTCTATTATCAGATCTATAACAAAGTTAAATAGAAACGGAGAGAGGAGGCTATCCTGTCGAACACCACTTTTTGTAGTGAACTCGGGTGAAAAAGAGCCGTAAGCTCGGATTCGGCTATTAGTATAAAGGGATTGTGGAATTGAAATAAAATTCTCGGGCACACTGTTTAGAGCGAGGCAGCGCCAGAGTTTAGAGCGGTCGAATGAGTCGAAAGCCGCTTCCAGATCGGGAAAAACAGATGGTCTACGAAAAGAATGTCGATGCTCAAGAGTCTGGCGAAGGGTGAATATGTGGTCGGTACAACCTCGACAGGTCTAAAATCAGCCCGGTTCTCATGCGTGCACCGTTCACGTGCGTCAGACAATCAACGGAGTATAATACCAGTGAGAATTTGAGAGACGATGCTGATTAAACTAATTCCTTTATCGTTTTCACAGGAGGATCTGTCACCTTTTTTGTAAATCGGTATGATCGCTGATTCACATCATTCAGTTGGAAACTGTTCCCTCTCCTACACTGATCCCCGGAGTTTAGTTAACTGCGGAACAAAGGCCGAGCCACTATTTTTAAAAGCCGTCTGGTCCGGAGGCCTTATGCCTTTTGAGGTAGGTTATTTCCCGAGAAACCTCCATTTCAGATGGAGGACTGATGTCAACTGGCAGTATTTGCACAGTTGGGCCAAAGTGGGGAGAAGTGTTGTGTCGAAGGGGACCAGCTGAACTGTGTCTTAAAATGTTCAGCCCAACGTTCAAGACGGCGTGGCTGAATGTGAATCAGTGTGTCGTCAGAGTCCTTAATTGCATCACTTACGCCTACTTTCCTCGGTCAAGTACTTCTAATTAAACGAAAAAGATTGCTACTACTACCGATAGCCGCAGAATTCTCCATCTTTCTACACTACCCTACCCACCACTTCTCGCGATAATTCCTCATACTCTTGATAAGCTAGTGTTTAAGGGATTGGCGAGCTTTATCGTATTTTGGATTCGAAGGAATGGCTTTCCGAGCATCCAACAAGGCAACCGAGGTCGGGAAGATACATCGCTTTTTTAGTTGATCGTTCGCTTTAATTTGCCGTTATTTTTATCGACGGTTGGATCGCTTCCTTGTTTATCGTCCAGTGGACAGTGAGTCATTCAGCTGATTGTTGAGCTGAGAGGCGATCAGATAGTTCCTCTTTAAAAGACGGTTTGCAACCGTTGCTGATACTATATTGTGAACATACGTTCTTAATGGCTTTTTGGCATTTTTTCGCTGGGCGTAGGGAGAATCTCTCTCGTAGCAGAACATAGTCTGTGTCCACGGGCATTGACCAGTAGGAGCGGCAGTCTTTAATGGATCCTCTCCGGCGGTTGCTGATGGCCATGTGGCAGATTTGAGTGCACCGCTGTGAAGCAGTTGGCGATCTCCATGTAAATCAGTGTCGTTTCTTGTGTGAAAAGTTAGTGCTTGACAGAAACAGTCTGTGGTCAGCGCAAAGTTGGAGTAGGAGTTCTCCGAAGTTAGTCCGGTTAGCTGGGATTGCATGTGGACCACGAAGTAGCCTTTATGATTCGTCCAGGGATCCCACTCAAGCATTGGAGTCTCCAGCGACTACCACGATATCCGTTGACCCAGCACTTTAGAGCAGTTGAGAGAGGTCCTTATATAATTCATTCTTCATTTCTGCCGAACTGTAATCAGTCGATAAATACGCGGATATGACGAATAAGCATCAACGCTTCGTTCATCCAGACGTACAGCACAAAGTTGGTTTCTAGCCAGGATCCAGTCGAGAAGTGAACGCTCGGCCTTAAAACGCAGCGCAATCCCAAAACCAGCAACACCACGAGCTTCGGATGCCGAATCCCCTGACACACGGAGAGTGAAGCGTGAGCATGAGGTTGGACCTGGAGAGCGCAGAGAGATGAAGCGTGTTCTGGAGAAACATCATACATCTAAATGGAAGGTTTTAAAGGTTCTAGCTAAGGCAGCTTGTTGACCGATCTGGTAGAGTTTGCGGACATTGAATACAGTTAAGTGAAATGGGGATTTTTGTTTCGAAAATCTGGTAGCGTCTGAGTGGTTGACCTTATTAGTTGAACGCTGAGTGATATCCGATGGGTTTCATAAACAGGAGGCACCTGGGATTATCTGGGATTGCGAAGAACTAGACATTTGGTTTTCCAAATGGGTGCACGGTATATTTCGCGGTAGCCCATACCGACGAAGGGGTTTTTCTTTAGGAACCATAACCAGAGCCTTATACTCAAAAGTCTAACCCACAAGACAGTGGGGAGTAGATTCAATGCGGGAGCGTGAACGAAGCACCTGTATGGGAGCTTCTAGAACCTGTCGCACAACGCCTTTCAATTTCGGTTAAGTTTGTTATTCGCTGGTGCGTTGGTTGACGGTTCGCTTTTTGGGATCGGCCCTTAGCCTCA
>UZAN01047663.1:11378-25850 GCA_900618425.1 Echinostoma caproni | reverse complement strand
AAACCAAAGTAGATGATTGCTTTGGGGGGGGGAGAGGGAAATAAGTTACAGTTGTTGCTGTCCTTGTGTTTCCGTGACATCGTACTGGATTTGAAACACACAGACCTAAAATGTCAACGGCAGGTTCTGGAAAGTTCATTACAACCAATGCAATTATCGATGGTTAATGGAACTTACAGCCTAGCACAAACTGTAGTCAGGAGATGGGGTGTAAGCTTACACGCCATTGGAGGCTAACGCGGAAGACAGGAAATTTCAATCCAACACCAGGTTTGCGTTTTAACTGATTATATTTGATTCGTATGCAGCAGTGATAAACATGCACACAAAAAGAGAAAAATTTGTGATATCGAATGAATGATGTAAACAAGAAAATAATTACGGCGAATGATCGAGAAAAACACTCGAATGAAACGCATCCAAACCGTGATCAATAATTTTCTAATCCGTAAACACGAAACAACTATACAGGATCGACGGCTGAACTTAGATATTAGAATGGAAGAGGGTTGAGTGAGGTAAAGAAAACAACCTCCATCGTGTGCGCCTGTGTGTAGATAAGCATTCATCTACAACATTTACGGCAGAAAAATGTGCCGAAAACACCACCACCCACCGCATTCACCTCAGGGCAGAACAGTTAAAATGATTTAACGTGAGACAAAGTGAATGACCCACAAACAAGACCTGACAATGCGGGTTTGCTTGCTCAACTCTTCGCAGCACATGAACTCGATGCTTAATCGAATCTAGGAAATATTTCAGTGTTGAATGGCATCAGTTTGGAATAGAGTGCTCAACCATCACCCAAAGGAATCAGTTAAGAACGGACGGTATTCAAGGAAGCTATCCAAATGTCAATCAAACAATGGCGGGGTCTGGCGCAAGATCGAAGCGAAAAGAATTGGATCTCCTCGGTACACACATTTGTGTGGTGAACAGCAGACGGGGCGAACCCCATACACACGAAGACCTGCTGCTCCGTCATGCAAACCGGCAACCTTAACCCCGGGACTCGGAGTGGCGAACCACATAAGGCCCCGATAGGTTAGGTGTGGTACTGAGCCGGAAGACAGCAAAGCTGTCTACCACCAAAGTTGGGTGCCTGTGGTGGGGCTCGAACCTCGGACCATAGAGTCCAAAGCACGCTAGTGACAGCGACTAAACCGCTGCGCCACCACCACCACCAAATGTCATACACTGTCAGAAAATGG
The DNA here is from genome assembly GCA_900618425.1 of Echinostoma caproni. Lineage (NCBI taxonomy): Eukaryota > Metazoa > Platyhelminthes > Trematoda > Plagiorchiida > Echinostomatidae > Echinostoma > Echinostoma caproni. Next base: position 24,636 of record UZAN01047663.1, on the reverse strand, counting down.
TTTTATGTCAGATTGGTTTGAAATGGATTGATAGAAGACCACATCATCAGCATATTTAAATGTTTTGGCTAGCAAGATAGAGTGTAAGTTACTAATGAATGTTGAAAATAAGTATGAAAAAAGCACAACACCCTGAAGGATTCCAGAATCATTCACTAACGATTTTGAAATACTGCAGTTTGCTTCTGTTCTTGGAATCCTCCCTGTGAAATATTCTTTCAACAATAAACTGCAGGAGCAACCGAATGACTGTCGCTTTCGGAGAAAAGATCGTGGAACGGAACCAAAAGCGAAAGAATAATCAAGAAAAACACAGCGAATGTAATTTTGGGAATGATCTAAATATTTGTAAATCAAGTGTACCAGTGAAGAGACAGTATCCAAAGTACATCTATTTGGCTCATGCACAAACTGAGGGATGTTAATGAGAACAATAATATCAGACTGCAAGCGGGTGAGAATGCCGCGATCTACTAGTTTAGGTTCAGAAGAATTGATGGCGATGAGACGAAAGAGTTTAGATAAAATGCTAGATAGTGATTTAGGAATAGGAATAATGGCGAACGGTCTCCAGGAGTCCTGGATCGAACGTGTTTATGGATTTGTTATCAAGGGACGTGGACATCTCTGTGAGTGAACCAGCGTCATATTGAAGTACAGACGAAGATAGACATCACTCGTGATTTTTGTAGTTTTAAGATAACAGATCTCATCATAGGTGACCGGTTCTACGGTAGATAGGCGGTCTGAGGAGTATGGAAATAGTACGTCATTTGAAGGATAAATGAATGCGACATTGAGGCTGCCCATGTCAATAGTTTTGTTTGCTGAGCGTTTCTTCTGTCCGCACAGCAACCTGATCTCTTGTCAAAACTGTCTTGGGCAGATCCAGCTACCAGCTACTTACTTTGCGAATGAAGCATTCAGTCTCTCTGATTTGTAGCGTAAGCTGTTTGACAATGGTCTTCTGGTGCATCTTGAACGTTTGTTCTTTTTTTCTTCTAATGGCTTTTAGCAGTGTAGAATTCACACTTTGTCAGTGTGAATAAAAACTGTTTCCATAGGACAGCATAAATTGAAACTCCCATTAGCTGCTTCAGTAAACTGTTCAACAGAACAGAGAGATTGTTGAACAAGAGAAACACGAGGAGATGATGGCAAGAGGTTTTTGTCGGCTGAAAGATTCCGAATTTTGAGGTTCATTTGTTTTGTTTGAATAAAAGCGGAGTATACCAACCGAGAGTTAAATTTTGGTGTAAGACATAGGAAACAGGGTTTGCTAGGGAAGATTGACGCCTTCAGTTTGAGATAAAATATTACGATAGTTAGTGATGATCTTGTCCAATACAGCATCTCCGCTGGTGGGTGTTAGAGAAAGACCTGTTAAGCCGAAAGAAAGTCAAAGTTCGGTTGATCCAGAATTAAAATCACCAATAATCAAAATTAAATTATAATCAACTAGGGGAGCAATGAAAGGAACGAATGCATCCTAAAAGGATCTAGTTCCGATTCGTGAGTAAAAAAGGGAAATGTAGAGATTGGTAATGATTGTGCTGCGAAAATGGAAAAAACCTAAATAGAAATAAAACAGTGAGGCAGTCAATATCATGACAGAAGGCAAGCAACGTTTCGGACATGCCGCACCAACTGGATTTAATGTAGGTTATTACCCCGCCTCCGGTCTTCGTTTAGTTTCTTTCTGTCCTGTCTAAAACTTGTGCTTCCAGGTACGTTGACCAGCAAATCCTCTTTGTTATCGTTTAACCACGGTTCCTACATGCATATCACACACGTGTTTGAGGGCGCGCGATAAGTTGGTAGATCAGTGAGGTCAGTCAATTTGCTAACAGCGAGCGAATGTCGGAACTAACCAATGAGGGGGAACCGTCATCTTTACAGTACGAATGTATGCAAGAGCGGTTTGCCAATCGGCACACTTGCGCATCTGGCTCTAACCAGAAAAAAATGCATCTTGGGTGGAACTATGTGAGTTAGATGACACAGAACAGTGATGATTATCCTTTAGTCATAGGAAAAATTTGGGGTACGAACACGTGAAAATAGTGGAAACCAAGCAATAAATTCCAATGCGAAAGTGAGCACAAACGTAGCGCAGCCAATCGAAGGCCGAGATCGAGTATACAGACGACATTGTACTATTGAGTGAAGATCCAGGCAGGTCGCAAACTTCTCTGGATAGTTCGCATGCTAGTGTAGTCATTTTCGGTATGCGTTTTGCATCTTCAAAGTGTAAAATGCTGCTACAAGACTGCGGTGGCCGAGCCACCAACCTCACTCTGACCAGAGAAATAAAAGACCAAACGAACAAATTTTGCTACTTGGGAAGCTGTATCTCACTCAGTGGACGCATCACAGATGAAGTGCCAGCTCGCATAGAGAAGGCTCGGTTAGCGTTTACCAATTTCAGACATCTATGGTGCCGTCGCGATATCCAGCTGTCAGTGAAGAGTCAAGTGCATGTTGCAATAGTTAGGCTAATCCTGCTCTACGGTGCAGAGACTTGGCCATTAAGTGAACAGGATAAAGGTAGCCTGTCGGTGTTCGAACACCGCTGTTTACGCCACATTGCACCAGTCTGGTGGGGAAACCGGACAAACAATGCCAAGGTTGGGCACAGGGTTTATGTTACCGCGGACGCCCCCTGAGACAAGTGATCAACCTCCAAAGACTACGCCGGTTGGGATGTGTTGCGCATGTCACCAAATACGCTGTCACGGCACGCGATGTTTTCTGAGGCAGGCACCGGAGGGAACAAGGTCAAGGGCGATCAAACCANTGGGTCACAGCCTCTATAAATAGTAACCGGCGATTAGAGAAACCGGTTGAAATGGCTGAGTGTAGTAAACAGTGGCGCTCGTGCACCTACTCATTATCTTGGAAACTTTGGTCCATGTGAATTCTCCATCATTTTCGACTCTGATAGCAACATTCCATCCTTCCCTCTGCTCTTTTATCCAAATGAGCATTCAAAGATAGAAACCAAAAAGAGCGCATGGTTAAGGGTTGTAAAACCTGAACTGAGCTTCTACAAGAAATTTCAAGCCAAAGGAGAGAAAGCTCCAAGATATCCCGTTATTGCAATGGACTTGATTCGAATTGATGCTCCTGCTAAGTTACCTGGAATTTCAACGGCTATGTCGTTGAACCTTATCGAATGTTCTGTAGAGAACTGTAAAACATGGCCACGTCACACTAAACGGCGATGAAAAATACTCGAAGCGTATGTCCAGTCTGGGAAACACCGAGTGTCGAATGAATTGAAATGGAACTCTCAGCTACGAGTACTTATGTGCATAAGCTATTTTTCAAAATTTAAATTTTCTGCAGATACTGCTGGAGAATCTGTATTATTCGTCAACAAAATTCTAAATTATGTACGCAAAACTGCAAGTCATATTTCTTGGATTGTGAGTCATTCTAAAACGGTCGGAGAAACTATTTTCATATCAACCATGAGTTAAAGAAAACAAAGCAACAAAAAGACTGCCGAATTTAGTAGTAAACCTAGAAGCATTTTCTCCGAAAGCGAGGTGAGCCACAGTGGCAAAATCGATTCGATGTAGACGTATCGATTCGTCGTCTTATTCGGACACTAACTAACAATATATACGAAAGCAACAAACCCCATATATTTTCACACTATGCACACACACACGCACACAGCACACGCGAGCGCAGGCGCACGAACAACCGAACGAGACAGTGCATATTTGTAGTGTAATGACCCCGGGATTGGGAACACGGAAAGCGAGTCAGGGACTGGGAATCACGACTGGAGGCAGCATGAAGTCAGTCATGATGAGCGCGAAATGGCCTCAATGGTGGATTCGTTTAATGGTGGTGGAGAGAATATACAATGCGCGTGCACACACACACACACATGGTGGAGGATACAAACGTATGTCATCAACACTCTGTTCTGATACAAGCACCTGTATAGTGGATTTGTACGGACGAAGATTTTCTGCTGTAGGCAAACGTCTGTGTTGCGCCAGAGACAAACCAGTATGGAAAAGCGAATAGGGACAATGATACCCAGCTTAACCACGTGAATCTTGAAAATCCAGTCACCAAGACACATATCACGATTTGTTAAGCTAATAATTTGAAACTCAATAAACAGAGCTGAATGCCAGGAATTAATCTGAGAACCACATAAAACATGAGCAGCAAAGCCTGTACATGTTCCATTGTAAAGAAGTGGAATGAAACCAGCTTAAAAATAGGAATAAAACAGCTGAGCTACAAATACAAAAAGAAACATGATGAATAAACTGAAAGGCTACTCGAAGGGGCTATAGAGCCAGCATCAAAGACAAAAATAATACGTTTGTAGCGCATTTCAAAAGTACCTAGGTGACTCGCTTCACGGTGACAGTGAAAAACGAAAAAACTTGATAATTTTCCAATAGTCCCTTGGAAAGCATGAACGAAATACGGTGTACATCGAAGGCTATTCCGAAATCATGTATCATGTATCATGATATCAACCTAATTCAGATATACTAGATCTCGGGTTATAACCGGGTCGATGAACCAATGGCAGTTCATCTAAGGGAGTTCGCTAAAAGCGACGATTCCAAACCAACTAACTAGAGGCATACGAACTACACATGAACACACCTTACTGGTTGTGTCAGTGGACATCGAGGTGTATTGGGCATCTTGAACGTTCGACCTCGTCCAAAGGGTGTATGAACCGATAAATTGGACACCCGCCCCAATGGACTGAAGTTTCCCTACACCGCCCCGCTGCCCTGCAGGTCAGGCTTTCGCTAACCAAAGGCTCCAGTTGTGAACTCCCTTAGAACGTTCACCTGATTTGGCCTGGGCAACGTAANAACGTAATGGTATCGTACCCTCAAGCAAATCTTGGATTTTTTTATTAAATATTATTGTACCGGGATTTTTTTGGCTTAATCTGGATTCAGACGCTCGTGCTTTCGCTTAATTTCTGTGCACATTCAGCCTACTTGAATTCTTATCTTTAATTTCGTTCTACTCTCATATTTTGTTTACTCAACTTCTTACTCCATCGCCGACCGAATGGGTAGCAAAAAGTCGACAACCGAAACTGATGTGCAAAAGTAAGCAGCTAACGGTTGCATAAATCGAAGCTGAACCCTACCGATGCAACAGTCATGAGGCTACGTATATCACACACCTCCTCATCTCTTCACTAACGCGAAGCGACACCACTGGCTCCGACCGATTCATATAAACAAACTTTCTGTCATTGGTATAACACGCGATTGCATCCAAAATGAGTGTAGGAGTGAAACATCTAGCTCGAAATGTTTTTCAGTCTATCAGCTGATCTGAAGCGGTCTTGGTCCGACCGTGACAGAAAAGCCGAGCGCCTTGGAGCAAATTACAGTCGAACAGAGCTAGTGTGCTCACGTCTGTATGCCATCCGTTGGCCGACCCAATAAAAGCACTCAGATAATTTTAGCATGGGAGAGCACTTGATAATAAAATGAAAACTACGGCACAGCAGTAGTGTCCATGAAAAACAGAGGCTGCTAATCATAGGGTAATTAACATCCTCATCATCATTTTGGTACCACTGAGCGCAGAGATCCTGGGATTGCATACGGATAAAGCCGAATAAGACTGAAACCCGGTGGAGGATCAAATATAACTGCACGCAGAAAACAAAACAAAAATCACTGCATGACTGGCAACGGAATAACGACGAAATTGATGATTTTCTTGTACATCAACGGTCATTCCTGCATATTTCCCAGTCAGACGATAGTTCTAAAGATAATATTTTTAATTGAAGAGTTATAAATTAAATAGGTTCATCAGAATGAATTAGCAAGGTAACTGAGCCCGAAACGGTGGGGTGACCCGATGAATCATCTCATTCACAATAGTTCACGTCAGTATCAGCACCAGACATAGCACGAAATGACTGCACGTAACATGTCTACTTACAAACTGGGTTACATGGGCACTAAGAGCAAAACAACTACCTGCCTCACAGCTGCATTTAGTGTGAGAGACATAGGAGGCGAAAAACTAAACATTATGTGAACCGACGGAGTGTATTCGAATTTCCATGAATGGAATAACCTGTGAGCAAACGTGCAGAGTGAAAGTTAAGATAGAGCTAGAAACCAAACAATTAAATCAACATGACGCAACAAACAGAGACTCATTCCTCCTTGCTTAATCTAATCTGTAACAGCTGTTAGAGCAGCCTCACGAAGTACACCGTTTTATAAAAACATTTCTTCTTTTGAATTTTTGTCATCGTAACACTATTTGCATTTTAATGCACTTTTATTCACCCGCCGATGACCGGTCCCGCTAAGATTGTGCTGTTAGTATCAAAACAACAATGACGACCTCCTCTTGATAGAATAAGTTTAACCACGCAAAGTTGTTATACTCAAATTTGGTCCACTTGCCAAAATCATGTAATCGATTGCATGAAACTTCTTATGCTACATAATCACGAAGCCCTAGTGTTCGGATTATGGGAATCGACCTAAGCCCTAGGATGAGATAGCGAATATTTTAGGGTGTGGCAATAAGCCAAGTATCAGTAGACCTCCCGGTCACCAAAGTGGGAGGATGAGAGAAGAGATTTTACCCTGGGTCATAGAGCTTTCAGTGCACCAATGACCTAACTCACTGGATCATCACTCACTTGGATGGTGATCGATAAGGAAAATCAGTAACTGGGCTGAAATGATGAATGGGAAGATAAATCTACACCAAAAAGGTACAAGTTGGACACTTGATGAAAACTTCTTATCGTTCCAATCCCCATGCTTGCATGTAGGTGCAGTACGGAAATGATCGAGACTACTCGCCTATCAAATTGATGGCACGAGTTTTATAGAATTTCAAGCCATGTAAGCGGAAGGAAGAAACGAAATGACCAGAAGGAAACACCATTCAGATCGAAATTTTTCACAGGAAATCTGAGATCAACCGATCACATAAGATGAGAGTACCTTCATTTTGATATGCTACTTCTATGCCACATAATCAGGTATTTCCGATGTGATTTCAATACTATCAGGACATATGACGCTGCAGTGCAGAGATGGGTTGCATACGGAACACGCAAATCCATCGCCTCACAGCACGGCAAAATTAAGACGGCGGAAATCCAATGAATAACCATCGATAAATGGAACGGATAGTGAATTTCCTTAGGGGATGATAACGAGCGCTCCATCAGATCAATGCACTGATCGTAGGAAATAGACAAGGAATTGTCTTCGAAAACGTAAAACTTTAAGAATTGATTTTCCTTCCATCTTTGTCCAACATCATTCATTATTTTGATTGCTACAGCACGCACTTTCTCTTAAGGATAAACTGATAATGGATGGCTAAAACATTAGAATGAAAAATAAGGATGTATCCAAATTGAATCAAGCTCATTTTTTTAACCAAATGATCGAAAAATGGCGGAATGTGTTGACTGATTCACGTCCTATTGCGCCGAAAAGGATCCGGTGTTTTTTTCGTAGAATTTCGACGGTCAGATATTGTTGTAATTGCCATTTGGCTTATCTCTTACATTCATTTCAGTAACAATGCTTAGAAAATGAGAATCAAGCAAAATTCATCGTCGTTGTCGCTGACCACTATCGTGCACACAATGAAACCAAAGTAAGGTATAAGGTGGCTAGGAAGGGAAGGGAAAGTGAGCTCCTAAGTATATGTATATCACTGGTTTGTAAGCAAGCTTGGTGCCAACGCAACACAAGAATGAAAGAAAATGGGGGATTGGGATACAGAGCAGTGTAAAAGCGGAAAATATAGTCAAGTTTAAAAACAAGAACAATTTTTGTTCATCTCACCGTACACTTTTATTGTTGTTAATTCATCCTTTATCTTACGGGGCACGGGATTTCAAAAGGCTGTAAAGCATGCAATGATGAAAGCATTCGCGAAACGGACTTCCATTCTGGGCCATATTTCTCACTCTCTAACCAACGACAGTCCTCATCCGATGGGCCCAAACCTAGAAGGCGGGCTGTATCAACCGAAGCCAAAGCTGAAGTCAATTCATTCATACCTCTACGCCATGTCATAGTCTGACCGCACGCAAAGGTAGTCGATGGGTAGTCATACGCAAGACGTAGCCAAGCCATCGGAGGCGATGTAGAGCGATTACTTCTTTTAGAGAGCGACTATCCACACTCAAAACACGACGACGAACCTCATCATTGTTCATCCGATGTTCCCACCAGACGCGAACAATACTTCGGGGATATCGGTGGTCGAATACAGAAAGAGAATAACGATTAAGCACATCGGCTGAGTGGAGTTACAGAATGGGCACTGACTCGTTCCAAACTCACCGAAACTCCATACATCTGCTTTGGCTGTGTACGTTGATTGGAATACTTCGGGTGGAGCCCAACGAACGGGGAACTTGGTACCAGCACTTGGTTCGTAGACATTATCCAGAAGAAATCGAGCCATGCCAAAATCAGCCACCTTCACATGAACCGAATTCCGACTGACGGATTTGACTAGACAGTTTCGCGCTGCCAGATCCCGGTGAACAAACTGTTCCTGTTCCAAATAGGCCATTCCGTTGGCCACTTGGGCACAAATATCGGCCAGAACTACGGGTCGATTGTAGAAATGGGTTTGACGCTGTCGCATGAAGTCACGCAAGGAGCCTGTTACGAAAGCATGAGGATGGAAACGGAGACAAGATATATTACGAAGAGATTCCGCAGATTGGTACATGTCTGAACGAATAACATTGAACAGATACAATGCAAATGAAACAGTAGTCAGTAGCTCACGTGTGGGAGTCATAACAAAGATGAGATTAGGTGAATAGGAAAAAATTCACCGAGCCCAATAACCAAGCCAAGTTGTGGACCATTTCAGCACAACTGGAATAAAACAAACGAAGTCGAATAACGGCAACCCCATTACAGCCACGTATGGTGAGTGAAATCGAATGGCAAACGACCGGCCATTGAGAAAACAGCATACCGTGACCCAATTATCGTGATGCAGGGAGATAAATAAACCAAATTGCTAGCAAGTGATGCACTTGAAAATGACCTTTATAGAATGGGCGTCTGGAGGTTTTCGGAAAACTTTGACTAAAATCGTGCTACACATGGTCAAAGGAAAACTTGCGGTGGAACGCACGTCAAGTAATGCATGCGGCGAATTGAGTAAACTCTTTCAAATTGCTTTACAGAAGGATGTGTAAAACATTTGAAAAAGTGCGAAGGTTAACTGTTCCGGCCGTACTGGAACTCACCGATAGTACGTGCGGTTTCATGCCCATGCCGGGACTCAAACTGTGTCGAAGTCCTTGTCCCTGAGCAAGACGGTCCAGTAAGCTGAGTGCATCACTTCAAAAATTGAACCTATGCGTAAGGACACATGTCAATCAAGACTGAATGCAGTGGTTATGAACAAGCTCTTAGCTTTTACCATGTGTGGAGCACAGTTTAAGATTGGCTCGACGGGGGTGGCCGTATTCCCAGAGGTGAGTATCGATTGGAGTAAGTAGGAGCGATGAATCCATGACTGGTCGCGACGATGTTGAGATTTGAATAACTGAACTTAGTCGACTAAATGCTCTGAGGCTGGGGTCTGCTTGTATCGTTGCCATAATTCCAGCGTTTCCGTATTTTTACATCTAGTTCCCGCTTTGCTTCAATATGCTTTTCTCCAACTTTATAGACAAACGGACGGTACTCACGATTCCAGTCATACTGTGCAAATGTCCTGATTCCCCAAGATCAAACAAACAATAAGATAAAATGAGTTCACATAAGCCCGGGTTTATGGAACTAATCCGACGGAGCTATTTTCGTTTGCGTGAAAGTTGCAACAGCTGAAATTTGTTAACCGTTTTAAGAAATCATGATGGCCGCAAATTTGTCCCTCGTGACGCGGAAAAATAGCTGTCGCTGACTGCAAGAACAGAATCGGATAAAAGATGGGCCTGCGATCAGTGCGATGTTTGCTCATTGCCGAGGGAACAAACCCGATTAACTGTGTAATTCATGCTTATCCCGGTTTAGACAGCCATAAAAAACTGGCACTATTATAACAACCTATTCCTGAGCGACACATCATCAGGTTGCTCAGGTCCAAATCAACTTGGACTAGCCAAAGCCTGGTCCAGGATATGGGACAAAAGGGTTACAGATAGGGTTATCTGCCATGTTTCACAACCAGGAAGAATTAGCCAGTTAGTGTTTGGACCGCACGAACCGAATGCTCGAGAAGCCTCGAGTGTTAAAATTACAGTTTGACATGACCTCCGAACTGCGTGAACACTAACTATCATTCTAAATGAACTTGATCTGCCAAATCCATTTCGCCAAACCATCATCATACAGCGAAATACACCGAAACGAAATTCCTATTCGACTAATTTGGTAGTATTACGATTTGCACTTACCATGCTTCATGTACTCCGTGATGATCATGATCGGACGCTTTTTCAGTACAACACCGAACAGTTGGACCAAATTGGGATGATTCAAAAATCTGCGGTAGTTGTGATGTGATCAGTGAGATAGGGCAGAGATTAGTGGGATGAAGAAAGCAGTGGTTGTTGCAGAAAAAGACAGTGGGAGAGGATGTAGCAAAACAGGTAGCATCGTTGACTGGTTCATGAGAAAAATAGATTTAGCAAGTAACTCTCTCCCAGACCAGTGTAGACAACACTTCGGTGGGAACAAGGAATCAGTTCATCGTGAAACTAACACACTCACAGGGAATCACGACAAAGTGAAGATGGAAGGCGATCGATGGAAAATTTGGTTGATTAAATAATAGCTAATGAGAACCGTCGTGTCATTTAACAATGGGAACGATAGTAGGGGTACGACTGAGTTCGATCCAAAACATATTCTTAGCGTGGCATTCCGAAAAATAATGGATGGCATATGACACAAAACACGCAGCGAACGAATTTGGCCAAAATGTGACACCTTTAATTCAAAACTGGTTTTCGTTTGACCCTAAACAAATAGAATTGATTCTGACTGGTGCACCGATTTTTCGACACTGTGCATACACACAAGGCTTTCAGATTAAAACTGTTTTCACTATGACCAATCCCATTGGTCTACCGTATTAGATAAAGAGGAACTCAGAACCTCAAACTGTACTGCGAACTTTTACACAATTCGGAGAAAACTGTTTCGATAAACAGTATTCCGGGTATGTCAACCACAGAGAGAGGAAAATTAGATCAGTAGAATGGATGCACAGTTAAAAAGTACATATTTAAAGATTTGTTGTTTTCAGCCGACCAGTCTGACTTCGTGAACGGCAAGACGAACAATATATTTTAGTTTTGTCTGAAACAATGAACCATCTCTGTCCTCGTACACCCCGTGAGCGAATAGATTTGGATTGGAACAAGTTTCACAGTGTCAGGTATTCATTCAGACTCGTGAATTGTCGGAGAACAGCTATTTTAGATCTCCATTCAAAATGTGCTGGCTAATCGGGAGAAGCTTCTTTACCGAAGAATGGGAACATGAATACCATGATACAAATGATCAGGTGTTGGAAAAATTCCCATAAACCTGTGCCAAAACTGCTTTAGTCACAGACCCCCACCCAAAGAAGGAAAAACCCTGTGAAGTCAGGCAAAGCCGATAATGAATAGCTACTTCAAACTTCGAAAGAGAAAATACATCAACAGTTTGCCTTGCTTGGGAAAATGAATGAGGTAGGCGTATGTGTAGTAAGGGGAACCGTAGACTACCTTTGCACACTCAACCCCCGAATAACTGCCAAAGTAGAAACTTCTATTCTAGAGCGGTACATATAAAAGAGGCTAACGGTTGCACAAATGTTGAGTTACGCACCCCAGTTACGCTTTCGAGGGAACAAACGCTACCGCTGATGGCACGTCAAGACACAGCACAAAAATGCTTTACGGGTTATAGTTACCTTTGCATAAATTTAGGGTGTGTAGGGTGCTACCAACATATTCAAGTGCACTCAGCGCCCGAATACCCCGAACCAACCATGATGTTCTTCTATTATATGAAACTGATATTTATTGAGGACTGCTCAGACTAGTAATGACACAAACGGTAATGTTGCTTTGAAAAGTAATGAGAAAGGATTTTTGAACATCGAACAAAATGCGATGTATGACCGGCGTTGTAGAGTTAGCTGTGCATTCTCTTGACGAAGAGAGGCGCAATTAATTTTCTGATACTATCGGTTGTTACAATTCGATTGGCATCTGGGGTGATCAGTTAAAACAACTGATCGCTGTTCGTCAAACGCTCAAGTTTTGTCAGAGATCGGTTAGGTATTCCAGGATGAGTTGAACCGGATCTTTCTGTTAGGGTACACTGACGGACGCCTATGCCCAAGAATGGATCACACGCAAACTTCTAACGTTCACCATACTTAACGAACATGTTAAATTGTATATTTAGGGTGCAACATCTACGTCCGAATACCAAAAAGGAAAAAAAATCAGCAATTAAGTAAAATTCGCTGTTTTGGCTGAAACGGTCAGCAAATTGTAGTAGCGCTTAGTCGACTTAAAACCAGATGCAGTCGCACAAGGAATATACCTCACTTATTTCTCTTATTAATAACCTGAACTGATCAAAACACCATTAGTACTTACTGTGTTTCTATGCCTACGGGAACTCGAATCGCAAACCGGTTGGGAAACAAAACTTAAGAGTCTCCCGACCAACGATCAACACCCTAAACGAGTGGCTACATGAAAAGAACATTCTCCTAGTGCAGTCGACGCAGATGAGGTTCAAGGATGTCAAAACAGATGTTTCGTGCTCTCTATTAGCTATGACAAAGAAAATCCTATAGTGTTTAAAAATGCATTGTCGTGGAGGGATTTTAACGAACTCCCAAAGAGAGAGACCCACCCAGGATAACAATGTACACGCCCAAGGCCTGTGAACGCGTGTGGACAATGCGAAGCACTGTGCATTTTTATTGAACCCTTGCGTTTGTGGTGTTGATCTTCAATCGTGAAATTCACGAAGGTTCGTGGTTGAAATTCCAGCAAGGACCCTGAAACATTAAGTGCCGCCGACATCCAGGGCTATAACCGGGTTGGTGGACCACCGGTAGTTCACCTAAGGAAGATGACCAAAAACCCTGATTCCAAACAAACCAAGAGGAGGCATACGAACCACACACCATTTCGGTTGTGGCAATGGTCACCAGCTCAATTGGACATCGAGGTGTAGTGAGCACCTTGGACGTTTGACCCTGTCCG
>UZAN01047662.1:15685-25852 GCA_900618425.1 Echinostoma caproni | reverse complement strand
TCCCAACAGAGAACGAACATTGCTTGTTAAAATGAGAGGAATTTGCATTTGACTAGTGCTATACTGTCTGAGAGCGACTTGCCAGCCTACTCGACGCTTTCTCTTTCCGCCGTTTTGTGTTTCGATCATCCGCTTGAATTTATTTCTCCCATTATCGGAATATTTCATACAAGGTGCAGTTCGCACGATAACACATAACGATTTCATGAACGTGCTCGTATAGGATAGCATTTCGTGCTCTTGAAGTTGATAACAATGCGATTTGATGACGAATAAATCCAAAACAGTGTAAATATGATTTTCGAGATAAATGACGCGGCCGAATTCAAAGGACCCGCTGCTCGAGAAGAAACCTCACCACATCCAATCAAATTTTAAGGAAACCACCACTCTTTGCAATGATTTCACTTACCTTTTCGGATGTGTCTGAGCCATTCAGTTGTAGGGATTCGTTTATAAGAATCATTTGGGAATTCTCTGTTTCTCTTATCCTGGCAGGGTTATTCGCTTAGTGCACGCTTTCTACTTGTATGGTCTGATATTACTAGGCACGTACTAAGTTCTTTCGAGGCGAAAGCTGAACAGCAGAACATTTTCTGAATCCTAGTCTCTCCCAAGCGTCACCCGGATTAACCTAGGTTTTCCGGAGTGAGGTGAAATCGGTTATCGCCTACGTGTTGAGCGTTGAGCCCATTTGGGACCCATAACACGTTCGAGTCGCGCAACTCTTCATCTTGCATCTGTCTCAGCGACTAAGCTGTGGTTTGTATTACTCACGGCTTTCGTTTTTCTTGAGTGACGTAGACACTAGACATAACACATTATATACGAGCTCCAATGTGCCAAGTGCATCTACGGTTGGTTTGTCATCACGATTTTTTCAGCCGAGTGCGCCCACTCCCATGTTTTGCACTGGAAGCTGAACAGTCATATCATTTATGAGGTTTCCAGATCGGTTACTCGCGTGACCTAGGAGCCGAAATTCATTGGTTTTGCTTCTAATTTGACGACTTTTAAATTAGTTCTTTCTCCGGTGGCCGGTAATGGTTTCTCGTACATATATATGATGCACTTTACAATGGGGATTTCCTTAAAAGCATTTAAAAAATGAATAAATAAAAAAATAATAATAATAAAATAAAATGGTTGTATAACTAGCTGTTGTAACCGTTTTATCAACAGTTTGGGATCTGAAGAGGGTTACCACTTCTAACTGCTCCTTTTCAAAAACATAGTCGGAGCACCCAAAAGGAAAGTGAGCAGATACTGAAAAGATGTATGTTTTATTGAATAATGGCATTTTCGAACATGCATCTAGCCGTATTTGTCAGCTTGCTATGTTTGTTAAACTAAAGATGACCAAGGAGCAGAATTCAGAAATACTGAGGATACAACAGATAAATCCATAGAGCTGCGGAAAAAGTATTTTTTCAAAACTGAAGATATTTCTTTTGAGGGAAAAAGAGGGGAAATATAAATGTTGATTAAGACAACAGTTTGATAATCACTTAGATGTCCAGCTTTGAACTTGTTTACGGAGGCACATATAAAACCAGTAGAGTGAGCGAATGTCTGTTTCATATTCTTGTACCAGTTGCTGCTAATGCAAGTCACCAAGCATGACGTACATTGCGTTACGGTCAACTCGGTATCCATTGAAGCCGTCGATTTTGGTAATCCCTTAAACGATATTGCCAAGTAACCAAATCTCATGTAATATAATTACGCCTAAATAAAAATATTGCCTACAAATGATGGTTTCCATGAAGGCCTAAAAGAAATTTCGCGACATTCATCATCGTAATTGCACAATATCGATGTGGTGATCGGGACCTAAGAGATGACGCGTACCCTGGAGCGACGCCTTAAAGATTTTGGACTAATGCAATTAATCAAACTTCATGGGTGACGTCAACAACCCGCGTACGTGTCACTGCTTCTGACTAGGTAACACAGGTAGATCGTACTAGCCAATCAGAGACCGTGCGGCCCAAACAAAAGCAGAACGGTGCAAGCAATAATGGAACGCGACTGGTAGAAGACCGGATAACCAATGAACTTACTTCGTACACGTTAGTTAATACCCTTTATTTCTTCCAATAAATGAATTACTACTCCTGTGGCCTTTTCCTCGCGTCGCAATTACGTGGAATATTGCGTGCTAATGCCAATGCGATCTTGTGCTTACGTGATCCAGTCCGTGATATCAGATCCTTAATTCGTATTCCGTGATTCGTATTGCGTTGTTCTAATTCTCAGTTCAGTGCGTATACTATCACTAGTACAATCATTAAAATCACGCTTGCAACGAACCATTACATAATAAGGGTGGAAAAACGAGCAATCTCAATGATTATGTACGCATGATCGAACAGAAAACGTCAGCACGGTCAAAGTTTAAGCCTTCGCAATAAAATTACCCTCTGAAATTTCCAATAAATATATTCACCTTATGCATTCAGCCTGTGCATCGGCTCCTCAGGGTGGAACTACTTGTGCTTTCGAACCTTTGAAACCCTTGATTTTCCCGCCTGACGTACTTCCTAATTCATCCCTAGACTGCTACCTTCTTGCAATTAGGTGTGCGTTCGATCATTTGACTTTTTAATTTTCATATACATTCCGTATAGCCCACTTTAAAACTGAGCATCCCGTGCTGGATTCACTGCTTTGATGTAAAGTTGCTGTCACACAAACTATTGAAGTCTTCAATTCGTTTCCGATAATGTTTACCTGTAGCCAAACTCCACAGTACCACATTGGACGAATCAACCAGACCCAGTGAAATCCGGGTCCGGGTACATTAAACAGTGTTGTGCTGTGCCACAGAATTTTTCCTGTTTTTATGCGAGATGAATAGTCACTCATTCTATGACAGTCTGAAATTATCTCGTGTTCTGCTTTTCTCCAAGGAAGTAGTTAATTTTTTTCCCCTGCCGGAACATCGATTCACTACCTGCACACTATCTGCAGTTCTCAAAGGGACTGCAGGTTCATTCCCACGAATGCTAAATAAATCTCTACCCTAAAGCAAGAGATAGGAAGGTAAACAAATTAGAATTACGTGATCGGAACTGATCGTTCTAACATTTTAACCGTAATTATTACCTAATCAAGCAGTGGAATGTTCAATTACTGACAGCATGCGACTTTTTGTTCACATCAACCGATCTGGTTGTCCCGAATCGTTGCACAAGGTGGCTGCCTAGAGAGCCCGTCTAGTTGTGCAAATATTTGCTGATCCACAAAAAGAGTTGATTCTCGGAGCCGCGGATGTTTATTCATCTGTGAATCGATGCACGCATGCATGCCCTAAAACACACAAGTTGAACGATTGGTTCAGAGGAACATTTCTCAACAGTACAGTCAGCCGNAGTCAGCCGTACAGCAAGATGGTCTGACTTCCGTTCCACTATTTCTCGGTTCAACTTTCCCTTTTGTGTCTTCCAGGTGTACACGACCTTCACTGATTACATCTAATTCTTCAGTTCAGTCGATGATAATAGAATATTTGGGATATCGAGTTTGTGATCAACTAAACTAANATCCACATTTTTATTAGATAAAACAATTTTCATTATTAATTGATTTGGATGGACTATCCTTCGGACTTCACCTTCACGCTCAATCCTTATTTCGTCGATTTGACTATACACTCAGGAGCTCTTGACTCGAGTTTCGCTTTTATGGGAGCGTTTTCCATTATATGGGTCCGGAGGTCAAATCTGGGACAGGACGGTGGATATGCACTTCTGACGAGCTCTAATAAAGGTGAAATTCGAGTCTAATGCTCAAAATGTTTGGTTGAATTGAAGAACTGAGGATTTTACGTGAAGGTGAAGTCCGAAGGATAGTCATTTCAAATCAATCAATATAACTTATCCCTCACCACTACTGATAAATAAATGTGAGTTAAATGCCAGTAATGTTCACTATGATTGTGACCACCCCTTGTTGACGCCCTCTAACCGCGATTCGAATACGGCCAACCCGAGCACTCGTTTTTGACCGACAGTGTTGCCGTATTTCACACCACAACCTGCAGGTTCAAAACTCCAAGTCCAACTCCATCGACTAGTGGTTTCCAAAATTAAAGAACATGTGCCACCAACATGATTTCCACGCGTTCTGATCTAAATCACGTGGAAGGGTGCCAAAAACGAAAATCGAAAAATGGAAGAGAAAAGAATATGTCAGATGTGTAAAGTGAACATCGGTAGCTTAGTTCTATTAATTCGCAGAAACTTATAAACCTACTGTGTTTTATTCATTCACGCCAGTTGTATGAGCGGACAACGAACGCAGGCTTCTTCATCAACCCATTTCGTCCACTCTTACACGAAAAGAGAATCGGACTAGATTCGCTTGTTATTCTCTTCTATATCGTACGTGTCATTCGAATGGCTTGATGACGAGAAGCAATTTTTTCCGGTCACTCGTATTTTGACACCTAGTTCAGTAATGAGTCAAATATGTCTTATTACCGTATTTGTTTGAATATTCAATTGACATTTATTTGTAAGTAGTTGTGTGATAAAATACATTTTGGTTTCTTCAAGTCTCTAAGCAAAATCTTCAGTTTATCTGGTCACCCAGCAGTACTGCAATATCAAACACGACATTTGCTAACATTGGAGATCATCAGCTCACGGTCAAGGCCCCTTGTACTGAACTGAATAGCAAACTGTGTCACTGAATGGCAAACCACTGCACAACAAGGCTGACCAAAAATGCCTAATAAGGCTGCCGTTTTTAATGATATCCAAACAGAAACCGTTATCGTATTCGGCGACAGTGAGGGAGGATACACAGTTCCAGCTGTAACATATATAATTATGTATATCTCATTGAAATACCATTAGCCTCCGAAAGCCTCAGCATGGTTTGAGGTGAGTGGCTTGTCATCCCTCCATTGGATCTCACGAAATGCTCCCATACAACCAAGCCCCTCAACTTACCTCTACTGAGGCAACCCAGCGCACTGCCTTTCCACAACAGAGGTACTTTTGCACCAAAGCGAGAGGATCAACAGTCAGCATCCAGGGCCTGAACCGGGTATGTAAAGAGAGGGTTGGTGAGGAGTTGGCTACACACTCTGATTCCAAACCAACCATGAGGAGGCGTACGAACCAAAATCACCCTCCCGGTTGTGGCAGTGGTCACCGGTTCGATTGGACATGAAGGTGTATTGGGCACCTTGAATGTTTGACCCCGTCCAAAGCGCGTACGATCCGATGAACTGGACACCGGCCACTAATAGATTGTAGTTTTCGCACACCGCCCCCGCTGCTTTGCGGTTCAGGCTTTGGCTAGCTAAAGTCTCCGATTGTTAATATCCCAAATGATTAATCCTCCTTGCCCTGAACAACCTGGGAGTACTCAGCGCACAAACGAATTATGGACGTTTGCCTGTTTATAAAGATTGTTTTACTTTGATTCGTCTGGTACACAGTTTGTTCTCAGATGTGTGTTAAATATATGTATATCAATACGTCCAATAGTTGCTCTGACAACAAGAACCCACTCCGCATTTTAAGTCAATCTTATCCGGAAAATTACGCTACAAAATACTTGACTGCATTTCCGATTCGAATAAAAAAATTAACGCTGAAACGAAAACGAAAAATGGTGTCTTTTGAGATCATATCTCTGTTTACAAATAACTAGTAACTAGTAACTAGTTCTAAAACGTATGCGAATTCGGATAAAGGAGAACCGTCGTCTTCGAGCAAGGACACTATCGTCAATGACTGAATCTATGAAGCTAGTTGAACTGCTCATTTATATCTAAGTGGCAAAGGCCTCGTAATGGGATCATCAATCTTTGGCTTGCGAGCTGATGCGGCAAGGAAACAAACTGATGTCCAAATATTTGAAGAATACTGACCTGACAACACTTTTGTGGTTCTACCAGTAGCAAGAATCGGACAACTGCATAAGTATACCGGGGATAACATTCACCCTCCCAAAGAGGATTGACTCCTGTAATGAGTCAACCCTTCGGGTTGACACCAGCTAAGCACCTATGTGTTCCATTTTCTGGACACTGAACCAACAGCATCGATCAATCCACTGCTATGTACTTCAAACAGGACACGTGTGACTCAAAGAACGAAAACGGCCATTAGTTGATATCCGTTTGAACAATGATATTTATATTTACACGTTATTTATCCCCATTGATTTATTTCCTACCTCTCGGTGACCGGTCGTCCCAGCTCACGACTGCTAGTGTGCGATTCTATTCTTCAGTAGCAACCGTGATTTATAATCCGTAATCCCTATTTACTTCGATTACGAGAACTCCTTTGACTGAAATTCTGTGACATAAACCGGGCAATAAACGCCGAAAGTACCGTGTACACGAATCCGAAAACGACCAGTCAGGTGTTAAACTACGATATCTGTCATCTCACGTGTCATCGGAGAAGCTGTGTGCGCACTCTGGTCCACCGTATCAACACACTGAAGCGCAAAAGGACTCTGACATCAGGGACTAATCCGTCTATTCCATCCATTCCATAACAATCGATACCCCAGAAGTTTTGTGGAATCATGACTTGGAAGGAGGGAAGACCAAAGCATGAAGAGAAGAAAACAAAACTTCCACTACCTCCACTACATACGCGGAGTATCGGAAGCTGTCAATTGGATCCTTCGCTCTTCGGGTGTCATTATTGCTCACAAACCTACGATAACATTACGACCAATTTCGGTCAATGCCAAGAATCACGTAGAACCACACGATCATCAGGGCTGTTGAACACAATTCCGTGTATAAAATGGGATCAACATTAGGTGGGAGAGACAGGTAAACACCTGCGCACTCACCTACACGAACACACACTTGCACTACGAAGCGCTGACCCGAAGTTACACCTTTGGAACCACGTCAGGTCATGAGGTCAGAACCGACGACGCAAACGTAGTGGTAAGGGCGAACGGCCGATTCATAAAGCACTTCATTCTACCGACTGATTCAATCAGCACGTCGAAATCGATGAACATTGCGCAGCGGTTGTACAACCAATGCGGAATGCCGGATTGATGGAGAAATAGATGAGACAAACGACAACGGGCTGCACAGTCAGATCTAATGCATTCAGTCCCAGCGTGAATCAAAGCGTTAAAATAAATACTCGCAGAAGATTCCCATAAAAACATAAAAAGACAAACAATATCATGAACAAGCTGATTTTTTTCGGGCATTTACAGTTGTGTGCTGGTTCTTTATGCTGAATGGGAAAACGCAACAATGTCTGTCAAGTCCTATAGGGGCAGATGGAAAAAGCGGTAGGGGACCACGGTCAATTCCGGAAATTTCGGATGATTTTTTTCACGTGCAAGGTGTCACGTCATGTTGTTGTCGTCACGATTTGATTGATGTCAGGATTTGGTTTGTTGCCCAGTTTGGCGTGGAGACAAGGCTGTTGGAGGGGGGGGCAATCATCTTTTATTTTCACAATAAGTGCTGTCACTAAGCTCTCGTCTTCCGCTTTTCAAAGAGATGCATATACATATTGCATGATAAAAGTATTGAAACCGCCTACCCACGTGCGCGATCGTCAACAGTTTTTCAGAATCTATATGGAAATCAAATAAAAGTCAAAATAAGTAAGTTCATCAAAATATCTTCGATTTTACGGAACGTTTATCGTAAAATCACTGAATATAGACTTCAGCAAGAGCATTGACCATAGACTTTACGTATTGAATACACTTTATTACTCTGTGTCATTTCTTAACTCCCGCCCGTGTCTATGCTATTTCACTTGCTAATCAACAATGTCTATAATTTATAGTGTAAGCTCTGGATTGTTGGTTCACCTTTCCAATTTGAATAGCACAAAGGTTTACCATTGAGTTCAAATCAGCGCTGCACGAAGACTATCCCATTGCTGTGATGCAAAATCATACTAATCATCAGTTTTTTGATAGGATCGATGAACTACCCTGATATCATGCTGGACACTGGCTTCCGGGTGATCCTTCGATGCGATTGCAGCATAAGGTGCTGCATCAACATAGGAGTAGATGCAATAGAATCTGGCACCTAAAGCATTATGACGAGTTGTACTTCATCCAAAGGACCGGCCCTTTTGGTTGTTCCCTATACTGTTTGCACAGAAATCATAACCTCATCTCCAATACGACCCGCGAAGTTTGACACCATATGTAGAAATCTAACCTCACGTTTCTCCGAGAGATTTGCCTGGTGTTTACTCTATGCCTGTTTTTAGTTATCGCCCGCTTCAATATCCGGACCTATTACACCATATCGGTATCTTATTTGCGCTAATATTGATGGCACGGAAACCTCCAATGCCGGATTTCTTCCAACGGACCACTGCTGACAATGTCTTGTGATGATCTACTTGGATCTCCTTATTCTTTCAAGGACATTAGAAGTGATGTGAATATGACTGTAGCGTACACCCGTATGGCCACCATTGCCGGCTATCATGTCGAAATACAAACTCGAGGTGTCTATTGCATCAGTAATAAAAAAGCGTGGGGCATGTGAAATCCATGAGGGTACCATAATTTTGTCATAGAAAATTGTGTGCTGGTCTTACCCGAAAGAGGCACCAACACTCCAGAATTTACACCACAAAACATGAGTTGGAGGCATTGTTGTTTAGAAAGTGGAAGATATATCGAAAAGAAAATGGTTTTAAACCCCATACAGAGTATTAAAATGGATTGGATAGGTAAAGTTCATCGTCCGGGGGGCTGCTCAATACTTTTGTCGCGGTGAATATTCAGTTTTTAACATAGTTGCGGGAAAATTAGAGACGATTGGATATAATATCGTAGTTTTACTTTTTATTTGGTTTTTATCCAGATTCTCGAACATGATCACGATCGTGTTTGTGGAAGTGGAGATAATCCAAAAACCTATGGGGGTTGAAATACTTTTTTCGCGTGGTGTATACATTAGGACAGATTGGAAGCATACACTGAATTGTAAAATGTTTATTGTAACGTTTCACTCCAAAATAGGAATGAATGAAATGAATGGAAAGACTAGGATTATCGTCTTTTCATGATCAGTGTGCTGGTTTTGTTTGTGAGTCCATCAATAGCAACCGTGACCTCGACGGGTCAGTTGAAGGAATTCATTGAATGTATAGCCATGATAATTCATCTCTGGTCCTTCTCAGTTCGCCTTACCGCCCTTGCATTGTGAATCACGATCTGGTAACCTGTTTAGGCACTGTGTTTTCAGGTTTGTGTCGGTGGGTATGTTGTTGTTTGCCTCTTTCAACTAAGTATTGTTGAATGTAACTGAGATCACAAAATGTTTCCATTTTTCTGTAACTTGATGGCTCATGCTATCCTCTCCGGTTTTTGCTGTTGAAAAAATGTATCTACCTATTGCTACTAGTTTGCGTGCTAAAGTCTTCCCCAGCGGTTGATGTATGCATTTGATGGCTGTTGATCTGCCTCGTCTGTAGAGTGATGTTATCCTAGGACTGTGGTATCTAGTGCACTACCTGGTGGCCTCAAAATTACCGTGTCTGCAGACAACACTTTCGGATTTTAACTGTCTTGGTTTCGAATTGTTACATACCGGCATTTGCACGTAGCGTTGTTATGGAATTGTGGTAGTTTTGCACTAGGCATCAATTGCTATCTGCAGCCATTTTTTCAGGGGATGTTCGTGCATCAAATCTTTGGTTTGTTAGAGGAATATGGCTCTGGACTTTACTTACAGCTCTGAATTTCAGGCAGGAATAGACCTAGTACGGATTAAGTTAAGATGTTTTTGTGGGCTCCTGTTTCACATGCAACAATCGGCCGTAATCGTACAAACGGGTCTGATTCGTCCGTTTTCCGCATTTGTGAGTCTCTTTATCTTTATGTCGAAGATATTACCGGATTTGATCAGTTTATCTCCGTGTGTATACATACACGTATATATATGGATTATTTCTTACAGTATCAATTTGTTCTGTTTAAAATCTTCCTTTTTAATGAAAGAAAGACCACTCACTTCAGTCCCTGTTATTTTTACAGTTACCGGTTGCTATATAGGAAAAGAAAATCATTGCTTATCATTTGAATATTTATTATTAATATAATTAATGAACCTTCGAGATATTTGCTTGGCGAAGAACATCAACTGTCTCCACGACACACTTTATAGTTTATGAAACAAACGCG
>UZAN01047661.1:0-16082 GCA_900618425.1 Echinostoma caproni | reverse complement strand
GCCCAACGTCCGATCCGGATCGGTGACGTTCACACAGACACGGACAAAAACTTACATACAAACGTGCGCACACACACACATACAGGTACAGTGCGCGAGAATTTAATTGGCAAACTGTTCCTGACTGTGTATTGTGTGTTGTGTATTTGTATAACTTTTGCAAGCACTGGAGCTCACATTTCAGTTAAAAGATCATACACGCTAACCGTCACAATGTACATAAGCAATGCGGAGAGCAGTTTTTAGGATATGGGAACACTTCATAATCCAATGTTAAGTCAAAGATCACTTATTGTCCGCTCTTTGTTTATGAGTAGACTAGCAATTTCGGTTCCTCCGTCCTCGTTGGTTAAAAATGCGCTGCTGTTTGCTTCCGGTTATCATGCTGAGTTCTTTTGTCTGATTAAGTCTAGTCTTTGAGATAGGTTGTTCCACCTTAGATGTTGAAGTTAACTAATTCGTTGTATGTTGGGAACGACAACGTGTCAGTTCTGCGTACAATTTTGGGTCATGGGCTGATAAAATCGTCACAGTAAAATCATGTGTATAAAGTTTATCTGCTTTTAGGGAAATGGTGGCTTATTTTCTTGTGTACCGACCTTTCTGTTTCAACCATTAGAAGTGATTTAAATCTTATCACGTGGCGGATCGATGGTGCGATGCACATCGAATGTCGTTCGGTTCTGACACTCTGATGACAATTGATCTTCTAGTCCTGCAGTGAAATTTGATATCCCTCATTATTTTATGACAAGAAATTCAGGCTTATGAATCTTAGATCGAAAATGCTTATAGATCCAGTTATTCGTCGATTTCTGAGAGCACGTGTTCATTAAAGTAACTATCGTTCAGTTTCCTGCATTTCGGCTAAAAATTCCTGGGTTCTCTAACGACAAACTTGGACATCCTGCTGCACTTACCAGCCAAATACATCACAGTTCTATAATAAATCTATTCCGTTGTGATAAACTGTTTGTTAATGGCATCATATCAGCCACGGGTTAACACTAATTCTGTAAAAAGCAAACGTTCCGTTATCTCTCTTGGAAGCCCCAGATTTATCACTTCTCTTTGCGGAAAACCAGATATAAAGTAGCCGTTCAACAAAATATATGAAATATGCTATGCGATTAAAAATTAAATACGCGACGCGAAAATTCGGAACTGTTTAGATTGATGAATGAACAGTATATAAGATTGAGGAGTATGCTTTTCTTCACAAAATTAACTTCAGTTAATATGCATCTTCCAGCCGAAGATATGTTATGCTATGGGAGCTTGACTGCTTAATTGGCCACAGTAAGATCGATTATTATGAAGTAAGGTGGTAAGCGTGAAAAACCGAATTATGGTTCAACACTTTTGACCATGTCCCTAAATACTCAGCGTATTCCATTGCAGGTTTTAGTAGGTATGATTACAGAAACAAATATGTTTGAGCAAGCCTACCCCCGAGATACCTTTTAATTCTTAGCTTGTTGCATAAGTTCCCGTCGTTACATGATGTTTGGCAAAGTGTTATATACCATTAGAAAGCCCGCGCTATGCTTTACAATAGTCAATTAGTCGTTTTTGCCAACATTGTCTTTTGTATTCCTTTAGCACTATCAAATACATTGTCAAGTCGACAAAATGTCGCACTTTCGACTTCTGCTTTTCGCCTTTAATTGAGGCCAAAACCGAGTGAAGCTTCCAGATACATTTGTGCCGTGTATGGATAGAGCGCTATAGCTGAGCGGACTGCTTGGGATTGGTTTGCCTGGGTTCTACACGAACTCACATAAAGCAGAAGAATAAGCGGCTTTCCATTGATTCTCAAAATCTCGCCCGACACAAAGGAACCCACGGTCAAAGGCAACGTTTCTAATACATAATCGTCAATGGGGACGAGAAATGGCGTCTCTATATGAATACAAAGCAAAGGAAGGAGTGGGTGGGCGGGAACTTATACAACAACCCAATGGTTGTGAATATTAATGTTCCTTTGGTTTATTGTTTCGAAAGAAACGGTATCATTGGGAAACTGAAGTTTGACAATGGAAGCTGAGTTGACGAAATATTCCTATCACACTCCTCACAGTTTCAAGTACCAGAGACTAATAAAATCAACTGTCTAAGTTTTGACATTGAGTTCATGTTTAGATATATAAAGTTCCCATTGTTACCAAATTTCCAAAATGTTTTGCAATTATTGTTTGTCATAAACTAAATACACCTTTCGTTTTGTTTACTTCATAAGAGAACAAAGTGCTACCGTAATGATTGTATGAAAACAAACGAAAGTTAATAATATTATCAGCAAAATATCTATTTGAATTCCATGTTAAAAACTGTCATTTTAAAGTTAAAATTCCGCGAACTCTTAATATCACCGTGCGCAGCGTAAACGGCGAACGGTTGTTGTCTGTATCGTTCACCTATCCCTCACTCTGGAAGACACTCCAGTTACAAGTAAGCAATTTAACTCAGGCCATTCCGAGTAAGCTGTGAACCCCGATTGACCATGTCGCCATAAATAACAAAATTGAAATCGCACAAGAGACTGCCTATCCTACTGGAGCACTCCCCTCGATTGCGGCCGAGCATTTGTTTGTACTACTCTAACCATATTTTTGGTGGCTTTCCAAACAATCCGATGTCGGAATACAATAGATTGTCCCAAACGACTTCAAGAACCGCTTTTTAAACCGTGATTGGGGAAAAACTGGAGGTAACATCGTCTCGGGGAGCATTTGTTATTTATCAAGAACAGTCTGTATTCTGCTGGTCCAGCTCATTGTGGGACTAAACTCTGTGTTACGACAACCAGGATTATCTTCTATTATCTGCGTCCAGCTGAGGCATAATGGTCAGACAGCATCGCAAAACAAGACTACTAAAGATGAACGAATTCAAAGCAGTCAGAAGCGGCAACACACGACCTCAACGTGTATCAGAGACTGAACACGCTGCCAGCAAGGGAAATTTCCCTAAGAAATTTAATCTCATCTGAGTGAACAGTAGAACTCTGGGTACAAGCAAAGCCTTTATGAAGCTTCTGGGTTGAGTGAAGAAAACTTATAATTGATAATGACATTGATCACCGGCATCAGATTCTCAGACAGCTATTTCGCTAAACATTTCCTGGTCAGTTTTGACTCAAGGGACAAAGTCTGCAGTTGGTTGCAGATGTCGAGAGATGCGGCTCATGATCAAATTCGGTGGCAAGAATACTTCGTCATCTGTCTCTTGAAGTCCTGTGTCTCATTGGAAATAACCCCCCGCAAACAAAGAATGAAACAAACGGAAATTTCCTTCGTCCTCTTACCTTTAATTTTGTTTTCCCTGACTCATCTCAGATTCATTCAAATCTCTCTGCATTAGCTTCATAGCTGTGTCGTTAGCATTCAGTTTATTCGTAAGCCGGTGTTATGGTGATCAAAAGAATGGTTAACGGCATCAAAGCAACTTGCATCAACTAACGATCATCTGTGTCTAACTTCCGCTAGCGATATGATCAGAAAACCCATAGATTAACATAAATCCTTCTGCGACAGTCTGACCAACGCATTCTTGCACGTAGTCAACAAACAGAAGACGATTTACAATTATTTGCGGTCAGGATTCGGTTTTTAGATTGTTTTTCTCATCCTTCATCCTCTCTTTGTATGCCTGATTGTTTGACCGAAAAAGAAGCACACGCAGTTACAGGAGTCGTGAGAAACACAAACACCGTATTGACACAAATAAAATGATACATTTTTCAGAGGATTTTCTTGTCAGCACACAGTTTCTGAGAAGCAATTTCATTTTTCTCACATCCAGACCTAAGCCTTCCATGTGACTGATTTGCTTTCTGAATGTGATCGAGCGTGATATATCACACAAGCTACAATATGGTGATGATCGAAGTGTAATACCAGAGATTTATCAAATATTTGGCAGTGTACGACACTTTCTGGTCCCACGGAAAAACATTTTCAAGACTCTTTTATTGTCATATGAAATACTTCTTTGTACTGTAACTTATACTGTATAGAGTAAACAAACATTTATATGCAAAATCATTACAATAATATACCTGGTTTATGTTCATTCATCAAATGTTGCAGAATATTGGACGGAGCGTCACAACTGCAGCACAGACAATATGTGAATCACCAATATTGACTGAATAGCCACGAGAGCCGAATAATAGAAGATAGAGTTGACACACACAAGTAGCATATATACTCATTTCCACTCAACTTGCTTGATTATCCAAATAAAGAACTTTTGCGACTGCGGTTACGGTTATTGGCATCGTAATCTTCCGCGTTGAAAAGCATGTCCACATTTTATTATATTGGTTCCTGCGGTTACAATTTTGAAGATTGGGGTTCATTTAGTCCCATATATTTATTTCTTTTTTATTTGACTGGACATCATCACAACAAATGCACTTATTTTCAGTTCTCAAAAACATAATTAACTTGTATAATGAATTTGTTTGAGCTGAAACCAAATAAAGCATGAACGGAAATGTTAGGAAGCATTGTAAAGCTGTTTCAACCTGCTTGGTTCCATAATCAGTGCGTATCCATTGATCCGAGTAGTTATGGAGCCCGGGACCTCAGGGTAGAACACAAGCACACGGCCCACTTGGTTTCCAAGGGTACATCAGCTTTTCAAATGCGTTTCATGGAAAAGAAATGACGTTTTGATGTAAATAATAGAATAAACTACAGCTAGGTTTTATTTCAATTCATAATACCAGAAAAAAACAATATGGCTCAAACAAATGCTACAGTAGCAAAACAACAACATCAATAACAGGCACTGTCGAGTCGTCTAATACTCATTCAGATGCCATCGTTGCAAACAGACTGTACGATAATTGTGTTAATAAAAGGATTGAAGACATAATGCCAGTTGTCTCCTTCTCATCTAGCGTCCGTCACTCGTCACAAAATCAACGAACATGACAGACAACGACTAGTCAAGCTCTTGCTGAAGGTTATCGAAATTTCCTTTGAAACAATGCATTTCCGAAATAAGCAACACCATTTTACATGTGGTCTTCAAAGGCTGCCTACTTTATCATCTGCGTTGAGTTCTCCTGGATTCAGCGAACTCCGAGGAAGGAAAACCATAAACATTTTTCTGATCTTAGGACAAAATAAGTAGTTGAATGTACCATTAGGCAATAATCTCACCTCGCTTGAAAAGCAAAGGGAATAGTGAACAACAAAAAATATATTGTTTATTAGAGGGAGGCAGGAACTATTACATTTCAACCATTTATTTCAAATTTGTATGAAATATCTCATATTTTATTGCACAGCTTATGGTATCAGTTCAATAGTCAGCTGCGTTGTCGGATCTTATATATACCACATGTGGATTCAGCATACTTCGAAATGCTAGCACCATATTCCATCTCTATTTAGCTTACCTCAATCACATAAGGCCAACTGTCCTCTATGAACAATACTTTCGATGTTTGGTTCTACGTATCACTCAGTTGTTACTGCTTGAAACGACTGATTATCTCTCTAACTACATAGTACAGAACCAGGTGGTTGTGGTCTCGTGGTAGCGTCAGCAAATTATTACAACAGAAGACGTGCTTTGGAATCCCACCAGCACCGTCTGACTTTTCATTGTTTGTCGTCTGGAAAACCCTTGATTGGTCACCTTTCCCTTTCTGAAAAATGTATCACTATATATTCAATAACATGAAATGAGAATGAAGAGGAAAAAGGATATGTCCAGATAAAAGATATCCACCTCATTCTCTTCATTGACTGTTTTATCACAGTCATCTCAAACATAAAGTAAGTTACTTTAACAGGGTCCCTTTTCATAAACAAGTTTTGAGCTGGTGGATGAATTGTGCATCTTCTACTATATCAAGCTCTATCTCCCTTCCTCCTTATATCGGGATCACAGCAACTAAAAACATGGCCTTTCCACAGTATATACGCACCATAATACTTTGGAAACGCAGCAGAGGAATTTTACAATTCCACATCAGTCACTCATTCAAATCCAGATTTTTATTATGGGTAAATTACAAAGCTGATGCTTATTTATTCCCATAGGGTCTGTACACACACTGGATTCGGTTGGTAGTAAAATTAAATAGCCAATTCCGGAGTTCATTCAGGGGTACTGAAAAGTTGTGGTTCAATGCTTCATTCAGTCGTAACTTGATTGAATTGACGGTTGGTGCAACGACAACTTGAGGGGGAAGGGAGTTTCAGGTGTTACAAACTCTGAGGCTGAAAGAATGACGCCTGCAGTCGAGCCGGTTTATTTGGAGTAGAAGTTTAAACGGATGTCCTCGGAGGTGACAATTCCTGGATAGCGTCACTATAGCGTTAACAAAGGTACTGATGTGAGACAGAAAAAAATGAGCACGTTGAGTTCAATTATATTTCATTAGGGTGAGACAAATAACCCAGGTTAAATCAATAAATTAAATACATTGAAATATATACAACTGAAAGTAAAACCACTAAACGTAAAATTAGCAGAAAGAACCCTGGTGAAACTTGGCATTCTCTGTCGCAAATACAAATGACGACAAAATGGATACAATTTCATCAAAGTGTATCCGAAAAGAAACGGAGCGAACTCTGCACCGCCCGTAGGAAACCATTATTTATCATTGTGACTTTTTTTCAACGACGGTATCCATCGACTCATCCAAAGGAAACTCATAAAAGCATTAAAATCTGCACCTTACGCCGCTGAACTGAAAATATTCTACTCATCTGATTCGGTCGTTGCTCACGGACTTAAAGATCGACAGCCACTGTCAACCATTTCTATGCGCTTATAAATTCAAGTGGTCTTGTGGAGCCGGCTGTATTGGTCGTAACGATGGCCAATTAGTCAATCAAGAATCAAGAGCATCATTCGATCTGGTTAAGAAAAGGGTTAACAAAGGTCATTCGTGGCTCAACTGTGAAGCTTCTGATCAGGAAAGGGCGATAACTTTTTGGATCCAGCCCCCTCGACCTCTGCGAATAAAAGCATTGTTCATATATTGAGGTTATCGCGGTCCGACGATATGACGTATTCGATCGTTGTTCAGAAAATCAAACGATGATTGAATGATCGTGTTATGCAATCAGTTTAATCAAGTGATTCGAAAGCTGTAGCTCTTCATTTGTTATGAATACGGATGTCTGTTGCTACTTTGGGGTCGTATCATAATACAGGAGCTTCAGAATGAATAATCAAAAAGAATTCCTTGCCTCAACGGTCTTTTCAATGAACCGTGGTGAATACAAGAAATATGGGGAGACTTTGCAAGTCACTTCGAATCTATAAAATCACAAGATGACGAATTGAAGAGAAACGTCTCACAGAGAGAAACTGCGCTCGACAATTTGTCCGAGATTATTAGGAGTCATTTCGTGACATATGTATTCAATATGATGAAAGATGTAATTAAGAAGAAATGTTTATTCATGATTTACTCACTGAATTTCTAGGCAGCTTGTGCCAATTTTCCGAGCAATCCTGAAGAACGCATTCACAATTTGTCGTATGCAACATCGACCAGATAACAGTTGGAACTCCTTTAGTCTTGACCAAAACTGTGTGACTATCGTCCACAGGATTGGTGGAATAAAATCGAGACCACTGGAAAACCTGACTGACGACTTCGCTGAAAACATACTACGTCTTTTTTCGCCGAGCTCCTGACAAAACATCACTAGGATGCAGCATAAGCAACTTAATTAAAATAAGGAACTAGTGTTTTCGAAGGCTCACAAGGGCGCTGGAATTGCATTGAAGAACAGAGCTGACAACGTAAAGAAATTGGAAGCGATTTTGAATGACAAAACCAAATTTCACCATTTAGACAGGGATAAGGATAAAACAGTGAAGTGCTCCGACAGCGGCCGATCGTGACCACCTTCTAAACGAGTCTCGTGACCCACAATTAACCAAGTTATTACTGGTCAAACCAGAAGACTTGTGGTTGTGGCAAACGTGTACTGAATTATCGTTGTACAGGAAATGTATCCGAACGCGCCAATGAAAATGTTAGCCGAGGCACGGAAGTAACATGGATCAGCGAGTGTGACAACCTGCGAAACAAATAAAAGTCCTCTATCCGAAGGATATGGTATAAAGGAACTGCGTAAAACAAATGTCACAGTGCGTTAGTACTGCGTTAGAAATTTCAACAATGAGGGATTGTGAAGGAAAAGGATGCACAGAGAATGTCTGATATTGTCCAGATTTAACCGTGAAATCAATCATACTACAACGCGCGCTATTGGTAAGCAACTAACGACATTTTTGGATGGACGACAGAGTTAAAACCATATCACAACGTTGAAAGTTGAGAGTCTAAAACCCAAGATTCAGTTGTCCCACGGCTAGTCGGTGCACCTTAAGTACATCAGCCGCAGTCTCCTCTATAACTGATAATTTTGACATCTGGTTCCCCTTACCATTCAAGTGCGCGATTGCTCCTCTCCAAGCTGGAACTGATCAGGAAGAAAATAGTGAAATTCACATTACTGATCAGTTCTTTGAAATAAACAAAAGCCTGAATCTGAAAAACAAAGCAATGTTTCCACTGGAGGTTTCCGCACTTTTCAACATTAACAATAGGCAAGTTGCTTATGTTTTAATGACCGTTTAAAAAGTCCTCGCAAAAATAAAGCAAATTTAATATCTGATTCATGAACAATATGAGAACAATAAGCCTCTCCATTTGGTAAGCTGCATACCCCAAGCCACATTCTACGCTCAATTTTGGTCAGATTTTACCCGTTTCTTCAATGATTTTATAACTTTCCATGATAACGATTGAGCAAGGCCTCAGAATAAGTTAAGCCGAAACAACGATTAACGCATTGGCATAAAATCTACCCACTTTGTGCCTATTTCTAGCATCTCAGTTCTGATATTGCAAGTCATAAGAATGTAGTAGAAAGATCAAGTGCCATGAGAAATAACATATTGTTATACCTGATGTAACTAATTGAGTTGATATTTCTACATTTGCTGTAGACTTTGACAGTGCACTTTAGGACTATTAATAAAACGGAGTCTGTTATGTTCTCTACTTCGCAAGCACTACTCCCTCATTATCCGTTTAAGATATTTGTTCACTTAAACAAATACAAAACAATCTTTTCTACCTGCTTTGTTTATTAAGAAAATGCTATATCTGTAGACAATTTGTAGTTGGATAAAATATGACGAAAAACTTACTGGGCTTCGTTTTGTCATGTTACCTGAAGGCATTTCAGCTCGACGGTGAGAAACGACCATCCAAAAAGCTATTCACGTGCATTGATGATGTTAGTTGAAATGAATCAAATTAGGATCTTTGAAACTGGACTGCAGGTTGGCAGAACCGAAGGTTTGAATGTGGTCTATTATATAGTTTATCTATTACCAATAATGTTTGTATGAACTCCAAATTCCTTCACGTTTCATTCTTCAGGTAATTATGATGGGGAAAACAAGAAACGGCACGGCACTGGCTTAGCCGATGTCTCAAGCGATGTTTGACAGACCACAGTTACAGTAGACATTGATACCTTTTGTCAGCACAGAGCTGCATTGGAATGTGATTACAAACTGTGATCATACATTTGGTTGTCTCAAAAAGTAATTTTGAGATGAATTTCTTGTCAGCCCACAATTAATCATCAGATGGTGACAGAAATCAATCATGATCGCATTCATTGACAGAGTTTAAGAAGTCATAAGACGTGTTAACAAGTCGTCGATGAAATCGTGATAGCAAAATGTCTCTCCCTAAGTATGAGTCATCTTGACAAAACGATACAAGAAGCGGGAGATAAAAAAAGCAATACTCTCGTTTCATACATAGACAACGTACGCACATGTGTCATGCGAATGAACAACCTGAAGTAAATAGATATATTCACACAAAAACACAGTTGTATCAATTATACAACTTGATTTGACAGACGTCTATATTTATTAAAAAAACAAATGGTTTTTGTTTCAACGTGGTCAATATGGTTCACTACGAAATCAATAATTAATGCTAAGAACAACCATTCACCGATAAAGGTGATGAGAGGGTCCAACAATCCTAGGAATAAAGCAACATTGGCACATCCACATTGAAATCTAAATTGCTAACGGAATCCCATTGGGTCAATTTCGCATTCAAAGGATAAATTACAAAGCAGATGGTTCAGAAATGTCATGAATTATTATTATTCACAAATAATCACATTATTGTCCGTTTTCTTGGTAGAATACGCTTGGCTAACTGGCTATGTCAGGGTTATATTGCTGGGTTTTGCGTATTTGGATTGATGCCTTCGTCACGTGCAAGGTGTCAAAAATGCAAACCAATTTTTTTATAAAGTACTACAAGGATTGGCTCATAATTCTCATGAAACCGTCATTGAGAAACTACTTTGAATAACCATAATCCGCAGTGTGCCGTGAACCAAATGTTGATACAGTAAAATATCTCTTCGTTTGTTCTTGCACAACGTGAGAATTATTGATCTGATAACTAATAAGCTGTTTGCATGACGGTTAGAATTTTCAGTAGGGATAATGTTTATTTTCATTTTGTTTGTATTGAAGATTTAATTTGCTTTGTATTGCTTCAATATTGGCATCAATCTCAAACATTTTTTTTAAATGATGTTAAATTGGTACTGAACATACGAACTGTCGTCAGATGTTTATTCACTCTGCAGACAATTTTGCTGAGCGGCTGCTTCATAGCAATGTATACTTGCTTCTTCAACAATTATGAATTAAATTATATACTGCACACCGTCATCTACATGACAGTGGACAGAATTTTACTTGTTTCGTTTGAACGACTTCCTTAATCCTAGCCACAATAAGTTCGTCACACTTGCCCTAGATTTTCGAAATCATACCAGGTAAGGATGCCAGTAAACTACTTTGTTCTGTGAGCCCCAGAAACAAAATCTTGACGGATCAGGTTGACGGAAGAACCCTGTTACAGTATGATGAAATTTTGTAAGAGCAATGCTGACAAGAATGAGCACGTTTTACGTAATTAAAGAAACGAACACTGAGAACAGATTTTTCAGCATCGCATGAATCAAATTAGTGCTTGTAGAGAGTTGTCAGACTGCAACGATTTTTTACTGAATGCGAAGGTACGATCGGAAGTCATATATTAGGATGAGTCTAGTGTTCAAAGAGTGGGTGGCAAAGTGTATATGAACTAACGAATTGCTCTGAAAAGAGCACGACTGAAGTCTAGTGCATACCGAACGTCCAGTTGACTGGATAAGCTGGGTATGGTGTGCAAGGATGAAGTTTTAGGTATAATAAATGCAAATCAACGTTTCCAATATATCTTATTCATTCAAAATTTAACATGTTTGATTGGTAAGAGGTTCTGTTCATGGGTATTAAGAAGTATATAATACAAATAAACAAATCTCCAATTTTGGCTTGGTTACGATTCAGTGCGAAACCCTAATTGTGTGGATCTATCAACCCGAAAAAAATGAAATGATTACAAAATTGATGGCCTTAGGAATGATAACTTCGAAGCAAGTTTCCAGTATGTTTCCCCTTGGACGCAATTCCTTCACTCATAAAACGAGTTGAGTATACAGGGAGTGCGGGGCCCGGAGCAGTACTCTGTCTGGTGCTGTAGGGAATTCCACACGCATGTGCATGAAAAGGATGTACAGCTGTAGCAGTTGGGCAAGATATGTACGATTATGTGGTCCATTACACGAAAGATGTATATGATTACTAAGTTCTATGTCGAGGCGGGAAGATTCAGGTTTTTCTCCTCAGGAATTTCTCTTGTCTTTCCATATAGTTATCCTAAGGGTCCTAGATATTTTTCAGTTAATGAACCAGGAAGGCATCTTGTCTACTATAATGATTGGAATTCTAATTCTGCTAATAGTATAGGTCCTTTCCCGGTTTACGTAACGTCTTCAGATGAAGCAACAAAATATCACTTGTATTAGACAAAAGGTCCCAAAAAACACCCATAAATCTAGAGTTAAAGTGAGTGAATAGTTTCATGTTGCTGGGTTCAGAAAGTTCACGCACTAGAAACAACTCTATTGGGTGACATCTTAATTGGAGGGAGATGGTATCACATGGATAGCGGGTAAACAAACATTTGTATACTTTGACTACGCACACAGTGCACTGAAAGATTATGTGTGTATCCTTTGTCTAGCTAGCCGGAGACAACTATCACGTGTGGTAACAGGGATCTGACTAGATAGTA
Organism: Echinostoma caproni; assembly: GCA_900618425.1. Lineage (NCBI taxonomy): Eukaryota > Metazoa > Platyhelminthes > Trematoda > Plagiorchiida > Echinostomatidae > Echinostoma > Echinostoma caproni. The sequence goes on along the minus strand of UZAN01047661.1, from coordinate 3,859 downwards.
CAGCGCAGTCTGGGATGGTTGATGATAAATGCGTATAAAACTGATATATTTCTGATGGAAGAGTTACAGTGATGAATCGAAGGGAACGACGCAATTGCACACATAATGACATGATCGACAACCCCAAGCGGCTAGATCGAGTTTGCCATCCCATTAGGGGGTAAAAGATGGTAGGTAGGTGGGAACCAAACTCTCAGGTACGGACTAACTCCAAACAAGATGAGATTAGGGTACTAGCAAACCTGAGGTTACATCTAACACTTAATGAGTATGCGCTATTTGAAAACGAAGTGAAAGTTACGTCAGACGTGCACCAATTACGATTTAGACTTTTCCAGAACAATGTTGAAATCAGTGCAAATTGTAATGTAAGTTGGGTATGAAGTTGTGCGGTTAGGAGCTGCGGGCCCACAAACGCACTCACATTTCAGATGCAGAAACGGTAACATTGAAATTGGTGACGGGGAAATCGAGCAGGTCTCGATGCGTCAAGCAGCATGCTAATATTAACGGTACTTTACTGCATGCTTCAAAGAATAGCATCCGTTTCGTACTCATACTGAATACAAACCGAATGATGATGTTTTAATTGATTTAGTTCACTAAGATTAGACTCTGTATACGAGTATTGATCGAACTCGTACGAAACCTTGATTTTCACCCCATTTGTTCAGCCCACAGCTTGCGATCTTGAGCGCATTTGTCTTGAGTTATTTTTAATTGACGACGGACTTTTGGTTAAATTATTGCGTGACGGAACGTGCAGAAGTAAATCAACGAGTGATCGAATACAATGACCCGAGACGGCCACAATTTCAATAAAAAATTTGGTTGCATAAAACCATGCAATCGAGTTTTTCAAGGAAAGTTTTGCCAAAATTCCTGCGTTGGTAGACTTTACGCAAACAATAGCAAACCGCCATTATTTTCATGTAAACGGAGTTGGCGTATTTGCATCACAATATTGGATATAAATTTACGGAAAAATTGATAGTAATCAGGGTTTTTCTAACTTTGCAAATATATTGAATCAGAGAGTGTTCAGACAAGTGCACTGAATTTTACTTATGTGCTATTTTCAAATGATAGGCTGGCTCCGTTTTCAGAAAGTGAACCATGGGAATGATACAGGTAAGCGACGTCCCTTGAGTTCTCATTTGAACAAAAGTGACGCTCTGCAAAAAGCAGGTTTTCAAAATGCAGTTCATACTATCACGATCACTTTCGTTTCACGATCAGGTGTCACTGCAGGATGTAGTTTAGTCTGCATTGAATAAAAAGTTAACGATTGATAGAGGACTATTATTTATTTATCTGATAGGATTCAAGAATATGAGAAACAAGACGGTTTCTTGGGGGGCGTCATGAGTGATATATTTCATGTGATAATCGGAACGTCTCGACTGGCTTTGTTTTAAGAGACCAAATCACGTGGAAATGAACCGCAGCAACTTATTCTGGTGAAGTTGAAGTTCCAATATGCTTATGGGACCACAGACAAGTATTTCAATGGGAGAATAAAATTTCTTATCGAAGTGTGATTGGTGATACGAATAAAATTGTCAGTGCATCAGCTAAAATCACAAGTAGCGTGTCATCTGCATCAAATCAGGGCTTTCGGATATTTATTACCCACCAAATCGTAGCTCTATTTCACAAAGCGCGGACAATAATTAAAGAGGGGGTGGGGGAGAACCAACTTTAAAAGGCGCTATGCAATAGGTTTCTATATGTGATAGAAATGTTTTACAGGCACTGATGCCACGCAAGAGTTTTGAATGGTTACTCGTCTGATACAAGTAAAGCTACTAACGAACCTTTATAAAAATTATCAAACATAGATTTTATTTGTGTAGTATGAACCGATTAGATGATCGCGTTTGAACTGTTGTTCGTTTATGCCAACGCACACTAAAAACAAGACCTCCGTTTTGCAAGGGATTGAAGTTTCAAGTAAACTATCGATCATGTGACAAGTGGCCTCACTTTGTTTGCGACTAACAAACGTTCGCGTTGGTTTTTCTGCACTCTTCACGCTTGACTTAAGCTACCTTATATCGTCTTGAATATTCCTATATTGTACATCATTTTAACCATAGCACGGAAGCAGTTCATTGTAACATAGCTATATGAAGTAGGAGCTACCTTAGACGGTTTATAACACAACCTCAGGAGTGAGCCGCGTTCATCTACATCAGTAATTGTTTTTCAGTTAAGGGATTGTGCATTGGAATAAACCCAATTAGGTTTTACATAGATGTTTACAGAGAAAAGTGAGTTCACGCCGTGAACTCTGGTATCGTCTCGTTAATACCGGGAGCGAAAGTATTCAGTGGACACTTCATTGTGCCTTATTCTTGCGTATGTGTAGTAAAACATGATGTGCTAATTTGCGACGTCTCGTGGAACCTTTTCTGGTTTCTTTCTGTTGCTCTTTGATTTCATTTTAGATATGAGGCATAACTTTGGTGGGGCTTCCACGTTTTCTGTTATGCGAATCAAATGATTACTTTTGCCAAAGCCCTCTTTGGCTTGACTTGTTTTGCCTGTATCACTGATGCAAGGAAGTATTATTTGAACAAATGTTTAAGAATTAATCTCATGAGTGTAAACTAATTCTATGATTACTTCACTGATCGGTGGCCAAAAGTCAATTTGAGTTATAACATACAAATTATATTATGATACGGTTCGTCTGTGATGTTCCATTTAAGGCCTTTAACACTTCAGTTGATGAATTTACATATTTTGTCCGAACAAACACAGTGTAACCTAAGAATACAAGTTCGATTTAAAGACTCAAAATCCTGCCTGTTTAGATAACATAAGGGACTTTTTGTTAGTGAGAACACATTTCAGTGCTCGATCGAAGGGTCTTTCTGGATTGTCAGTGATTGAGCTGCACATTTATCTTAGGGTGAGATTGCCTTAGTGGTGGATAGTGTGTGTAAGCCTTAGATGGGCGAGGCAGCATGCTAGACAACCCTCAGCCCGGATTCTGGTCTCATTTGTTGGCTGTGTTCCACTTCATAACCAACTATGGCGCACTCCGTGTTTCCTGTGCCTCCTTGGTTTAACCAGTGTAGGCAGTGTTCCTCCATCCGTTGGGATAGTTACCTAGCTCTACGGCTAACGGACGTTGCACTACAAACGCACCCAACGCGGTAGACTACCACGGCGGTTGGCAGCAACCTATTTAGAGTTTGAGTTTAATTGTTCGGAACGCACAGGATAATCGAGCTCTGGGGTAGGTCTGCACGCGTTAAAAGTTTTGTTCAAGTGAGAGGATATCATACCGCACTGAAAAGGGACTTCCTTCCTCTGAGCTTTGTCATCTCTCCTGGAACCATAAACCATTTAGGACAACCGTTTTTTCTCAGGGCCTCCATAATATTGGCATGTTACTCAACTTATACGCTCTCAGAGAATATTTTGCATACTCAAACGTTAGACTGAGTAAAATCTTTATTATGTTTATTTTTAACAAAGCTGTAAAAGTTTTTAAACGGCTCAATTAAAATAGTATCTTAACAGCCGGTCACCTTCCTGGGAAATTGCCACGTCTAAGGATACCAATTTATAGTTTGCTTCTGTTCCCCTAGTGAACTGAATACACCTATGAGCCCCATTGAATATTTTGAGCACTCTTGTCGGGTTCCTGTATTTCTCTGCAAAAACGCGTGTCATCCGCTTATCAACAGTATAGACTCACTTGCCAATTTGTTGCTTGAGAGTAGTATATGTCCAAATTTCCAGTAAATATATTTTCTTAAATATTTTTCTTGACGTAAAAGTTACAAGACGGACGAATGGGACACTACAACGCTCAGTCCACCGAAAAGCGACATGGAGCGGTCAA